>JAUZNC010015559.1:70060-128945 GCA_034780395.1 Vannuccia rotundouncinata | reverse complement strand
CGACTAATTTTCTGGTCCCGACAATAAAGTCTTTTATTATATCCAAGTCCCGACAAACCATGTCCCGTAAAAACATGAGAGGACGTGCGACACTCTCATAGAAATCTGTCGACAATCTGCCTCAACGATAATGCTATATACTGAACCGATATATGTAAATGAAGTGTAACGACAATATAAGTATCTATCGCACAAATATAAGTAATGGAAATAAGAATACTGTTTGCACCAAATAAATGATTTACTTATTTATCGTAGCTATAGTTCACGTTCTATTTTTTATGTTTCTTTTTGTTTGTTTAGTTAAATTCGACATATGTGTATGCCACAAGTGATAGCTTGGTTGTCGGCGGAGTTCGTCAGCGCGATGACTGGGATACTTCAGTTAGGGCTGAGGATCGGACTGATATCCTCAACCGGGTTTCAAAATATATTCCTGCTATTAAAAATGCTGAGATTCTTGAAGAGTGGACTGGACTCCGACCTCACAGAGATAAATTGAGAATAGAGGTAAAACAGGGATAGTTGTATCGAATATATTTTTTATTTAGTGCCAATTTCCCAATCTTTAAACAGTAGGTACGAATTATTTTTTTGAATGTGGATAATGAATGAATATTGGAGCCCTTTTATTTTTGATAATTTCTGAAAATAAACAAGTTTTCAGAAATTTTCCGTTGATGTCCGGAGTATTCTGCAATTACTCAAAGTAAAATGCTCTAATGACTTTTTTAAATAAAGAAAAATTTCGAAAAGAATAACTGAATATAATATTAAATTTTTATTTCAACCTCTGATATTTAAAATTGTATTCAATGGAAGTTGACTTAATCAACATAAATATATTCTAAACAATTCTAATTTAATAATAACAGTTATTTAAGAGTAAAGTTTAGTACATTATGTGTGCGTCTATAAAATTGAATTATTTATTATTTTGACCCCATAGGTTGAGTGGTTGAACACAGAACTGGGACGATTCCCGGTTGTCCACAACTATGGACAGGGAGGTAATGGAGTTGCCCTTAGCTGGGGCAGCGCTGTGGAGGCAACACGCCTTGTAGAACAACTATTCACGAACCTGGCCGGCCCCCTCAAGAGTCGCTTATAACAGCTCTAATACAATTAACCAATTTTATATTTAACTAATATTTTCAAACAATTGTTTAAAATACGAATTTCAATTAAATAATTAAAACAAAATCATTTATTCCAGTTTATGTAATTCAAAATTATTAGAATAAATTTTATGATGTGGAACAACACGTTATATTCATAAGTATATTAATGTATTTAAACATTTAAAATGTATGCATAATTATATGTATATTTTATTTTTGTATTGATATGTATATTATGTTTAAATTTTAAAAAATGTCATAATAAATTTACTTTCTTCAACAATTATATGCGCTTATTTTATCGAGCAAACATAAATATCTATATATTATGAATTTATTACTTATTGTAGGTCATAGAAATATAAATAAGTAAATTTATAAATAAATGTATTTCTGTTGTGTATATATAGGTAGGAATACTATAGCCGCTATAGATGTATAAAATATGAAATTTTGCAACCCTACCTCTATATTTAGACAGAATGAACCGCATGACTTTAACTATATGTGTAATACAATTGTTTACTTGTATTACAAAATATTTCATATTATTTATAATTGTAAATAAATATATACAAGATTATGCCTTAAATTTTTAATTGTAAAAACGAAACTAGATGAGTCTATAAGTTATTTAAACCACCGAACTAGACAAAATATTAAAATAAGTGGTCTTATATATATCAGCATCATTGAACAAATTTCATAATCTGAAAAACCATATATTATAGTAACTTTACAATCATAATATAACGATTTTAATGAACTTTATAAAGTTTAGTATATTTTAATTAACTATAAATTCAGACAAATTTAGTTGTTTTTTTGCAAGAATTGCTTAAATTACGAATTCATTCTGGTAATCGACTCCTCGAGAAAAATATCAACCGCTGAACTCACAATATGCTATCTTGGGATAACTAAAGTATCCCTCATGCTACCTATATGTATAAGCTATATTATTATACTTCTTCGGTAATACAGAATCAGTTGATCGTTATTGGTGATTATATTATCGAAAATCGTGGATAGAGTAAAATAAAGCTTGCTGGTATCGCCGACAAAGTAATTACGCAAATTAATTTGTCCAAGAAAGGATAACTTGCATTTGTTTTGAGGTACATAACTGATGTCGATAACTACATTATAGTTCGCGAAGACCGGCCTACAAACTGGACTTCATTCAATGTTATACTGGAATTTCTGAATAACAATAACGAAAAAACTCTAGAAATTCTTGTGCGACAATGATCTGAATTGTTTAAATCTTCATGGCATGGCTTTTATCATGGAGCAGTAAATATGGCAGGGTACGATAATGGTGCAGCAGCTCTATAATAAAAGCAGCTTATGGATGGCAGACGAAAGGGTCCAAAACAAAATTCTCCTTAATAATAGTGAAATTCACACATTACAACACTTATGCTGATAATTGTACATACATGTATGTTAATTACACATGTATGTCGGTAATTATGCATGCATCTATGTTAATTACACATACATGTAAACAATTATCGACATATATGATGGACCCTTACGTCTGACATATGGTTGGTTACATGTCTTTTAGCTAAATTTTATAGAGATCTAATTTGAACAACCATAAATATTATATCAATGTGGATTCTAATGTACTATATATATATATTGAACTTTAATTAACGAATACGCTCTTAATAATTGTTTTAAAAATTATTTTAATATTACCGCAATGTTTAAATTATAACGATGGGGTCAGTCATGAATCTTTTTTATTATTTTTATATTTACATGAAATTGTTTTCACGTAAATTGTCTCACTAACTTTTTACAGAACATTTCTAACTAAAAAAAAAATGTTATTGAAATTGGATGCTGATTATTAAAATTTTGTTAGAAAATTATATGTATATACTTATAATTTTCAAACCAGCATTATCATATTTTTATTTAAATTAAATAGATATTTATAAATGAAAACAAAAGAAATAGACATTTCATGATAAAAGTAACAAATAATTATAAGTCATTACCATGTAGACCAATAGGAAGATATATCCAGTGTGTGGTAGGATATATCCATTCTGGTTCAAATCTAGACATGTATCCTTGAAAATTCATGAATGATAGTTTGCAGTTAAACAATTTCCTTGTCTATCACAATTTACTTTGTTTAAGAAGTTTATCTTTGAAGCAAAAGGATACTTAATTATAACCCTAACTTTTTGTTTTGGCAATTACAAGAGATCTTTACAACTGCAGAGGTGGTTTGATTTATAAAAATAATAGTTATTAAATCCTACATCTCTGAAAAAAAAATAATTATAAAAATCTTCTTATTACAAAAGTTATAGTTAAAATATTGACATTTAACCCTTTTTAAACTCTCTTGATGTCTTTATTTTCAACAGGTTTGGGCTTATACTACTTAAAGTTGAATAGATCAACATTTTACACTTATATATTTTGAGCTATTTTTTAGTTTAGCAGCTATTTGCTCATTTAAACAAAATATTTGATGTCTGAAACCCAAGTTTATAATTTGTTAAGAAGTCTTTACTATAGCTCTGATTGAGTCCAATTTTTGCAATAATCTTAAAATAACAGCCAGCACTAGCCACACTGTGAATATAATCTATAAAGTGGCTTGTGGAACTGGATTTTATATATAAAATATAAAAGTTCTGGCATTGAAAATTAGTCTGTATTAAAAAAATTAAGTAGGTCAAAAAGTTTATAAATAATAATTTAATTAGTCTATTGAAACTACTAAACTATTATTAGTACCTAACTGGATTTAATATGGTCATTTATTTTTATGTCAATCACATTATTATGTGATGTTTATTGTATATTTTGTTGTAATATTGCAATATACCATTTTATTACATGTATCGTTTTTAAATATAAGGAACTATAATATAAAGATATTAATTGAAATGGTGATATTATATAATATATGATATAACATATGATCTTGCCTCTTGTATTATTAAATATACCATTAAATATAACAGTATATATAAATATAATTAATTTAAATATTGTATACAGAGTTGAATACCAATAGATTATATTTGCCATGTAAAATATTACTTATTTAAAGATTGTATACAGAGTTGAATACCAATAGATTATATTTGTTGTGTGGCTAGTGTCCAACATTAGTCATACAGTCACCATGTGGCTAGGTACTATGTAAAATTAAATGATCCAAATGATTGGCAAAATAATGTTACTTACCTTTGTTTCATATATAACAAAAAATAGTGTTTAACGTTATAAAAATATTAAATTTGAAATTTGTCTGAAGAAAAATCATCAATTAGTTTTCAACAAAAATAGGAATGTTCAATGATTTGTATTTTATAATATAATGATCAGACCATTTATGGAGGACATGTCAACAATTGGTCACCACTGCCTGACCATTTGTGGACATTTACATAATTTAAATGATTTCAATGTCCACAATTGGTTGCCAATGCCCAACCATAATTTGTGCACATTTCCATAATTTTGAAATCTTTTATTGGACTTTTGTAGATCTGTAAAACACATTTCCACAAATGGTCCAGCCCATTTTCTTACAGTTTAAAACTGATGGTCAGCAATATATGAAGTTTGTATATATGTATGTGTAAAATTAATATTATATGTCATCAACATGTCCATAAATGGTCAGACAGTGACAACTGATTGTGGACATGACTGTTTGTGGACATTGAAATCATTTAAATTATGGAAATGTCCACACATGGTCCCACAAATTTTGTATACATAACTGACAATATTATGCAACATTCACAAACCTGCAAGTCTGTTAAAGCCTCATAAATCAGGTCAACCAATCACAGGAAAACCAGAGGACAGAAAAGTCACTTCAATTTAATGAGAAAACACAAAACAAAAACAGTTGTATATACTACAGAACAGAGTCATGTGATTTGATAAACCAATCATGGACCAGTTAAATATTATTTAATTATTTAAATTGAAAAAATTAATATCACCTATAGTATTCAGACATTTGCTTTGACTGCATATGTTATTATATATATATATATACATATATATATGCTAGAGAGAAAAATATACATGGATGATTAAATTGATTATGATGATATTTGTTTAGAAAAACCTTTGTCAACACTAATTATTCATTTACTTCATTGAGCTTAGGAAATATATAGTCTGTATATTTCAATAATAAGTGTGAACAAATTTATACTTATAAGTGTTTTTGAATTTATAAATGGTAGGCTGAGATAAAATAGCTTGGCAAGTCTAGCTTTTGGTTCACAAAGATTCATTATAATATAGATTTCTGTTATAATCTGTGAATAGATTGTAATATTATTTTATAAATATGATTTTCTTTATTTGGGGTTTCACTTTTGGTAAGCAACTTTCAAATTATAGCTCACTATTTATGATTTAATAATTTTTAAATTAATTTTTTATAATTTGTATGTAAACAGCTTTACCATTTTTGAATGTAGTGTGGTTAATTCAAGAGCAGAAAACTAGAGGACAGAAAAGACTAAAATTCAAATGATACAATTATAAAATACAACGCAGAAACAGGTATATTTACTACATAAACAGAGTCATGACAACAATAAATCAGGTCAACATATCACAGGAAAACAAAATTCATATACCATGGAACAATTACTGATCAACCTTCGTCCATCTCTAGAGAACATCTGAAATGTCAGTTATTGAGAATAATCTTTAAAGCAATACATTTTAAGAAAAATTACCACTATTATTAATTAATGATTATTTTAAATTTGTGTATAAAGTATGTTTAAAGTATATTTACTTGTCAAAATAATGGATGTATGAAGGATATTTGATCAGTATAATTTATCCTATCTATAAGATTTTTTTTCCGATTTTTAGCAGAAAGAATAGAAGTGATGTTGTTTTAAAACCGTCCTTTAATTTAGAATCGGAAGACGCTGATGAAATGGTAATACATTAATTATTTAACCCTTGTTTATAAATGTAAACCAATAATTGGGATATTTTTTAATTTTCAGGATTCGGTCAGAAAAACAAGTCGATTACCGGTGGGTCCAACTTTTTTATATATATTATTATTTATTCTAAATTCTTAAAAGGATTATTTCGAATTAAAACTTCATATTCAAGTAGACATACACTCAATGGAGCCAATTTTAAAAAGGAACACTACGGAAAATAATGTAAATTTATTTAGGCAGCAATTTTTGTAAGTAAATTCTAATATAAGTGGATTCGGTAATACATGTTAAACTGTCCACAACGAGTCAAGTTTGTCATAATATATCAAGTTAATACAAAATGAATTGACAACTTCAGTGTACAATTTTTGTACATAACATGTTATTTTCTTTGTTATATATCATATTCATTTTTATTCTTTACAATGCAAAATATTTTTTAGATTCTTACCTATGGAATTTCGGAAGAAAACATTCCGGTTGACAGTTCGTCATCCAACATCCAGACTCGACCTCCGAAACTTCAGTATCACGGTTCTCGTCCTGCAATTCCACAGAAAAAATTAAAATCCCGACAATCCAAAAGTGAGTTAACCTTATTTTTCAGTAAACAATCGACTTAAACATTTTTTTTAGCTCACCATAAATGATATCATAACAATATTCTGTTATTTTTTTAGTAGAGCAATATTGACTTTTATTCTGTCTTCTACATCTTTATTTTATTTTTTTATAAAATCTTTGTAAAAGAAGACATTTAAATATTTTACTAAAATCAGTTTGATGCAATAAAAGTATACTTGAATTTCTATTACTTTTTAAATTATGGTTCTTGTTAATTACAACATTTTGTTCACTTATAAATAGTTGATGCTTACGTATCTTATATTTCGTGCGTAGTTTCATCATCAAGAAATGAAATTCCCTCCGAAGGATTAGAGGCCCTCAGTAAATCCAAATGTACAATCAAACAAATGGCCAGTGTCTATAATGTCCATCCTTCCACGATAAAACGACGCCTCAAGCAATATAAAACAAATGTATGTATAAGTCTAATGTTGGTCCATGGTTGACACATACACAATTTTATGTCATATTAGATTATTTTCAACGTTTTGTGTTATGGTAAAAAGTCTAGATAATCAGTTGAATCAATTGAAAATGTCTCAACAACGCAATCATGTTTTAGATTTTAATAATCATGCTGCAATTGTTTTTTTCTTAACAGCGACCGCGCTTTAATTCAGTGTCTGATGACGAACTGGAGAGAGCGGTGAGGGTTATCAATCAGTCTTTCCCGGATGCTGGTTATCGAGAAGTCCACTCCATGTTGAGTCAAGGCAACGGAGACATTATGCCGCCCTTAAATATACAGAGGGACCGTGTTCAGGTGGCTCTGAAGGCTGTGGACCCTGAAGGAGCTAAAAGGCGAAGGATGCTTTCAAGATTTAAGAGTTCGACATCCCAACACGAGCAGCAATAAAGTACGAAGATACTTGGGGCTTGCTCATAGGAGTTCCTAAATAATTAGTTATCGTCTTCTGGGCACAGGTATCTACTTTAAATAGTTAAATAATCTCTTCCAACCAGCAGATGTTCGTGGTGAATAAATAAATGAATAAAGTATGTGGCACACTGTTGTGAGACAATAAACTTACACTTTAAAGGAGACAAACATATTTTAGAAGGAGAACTGTAAAATTATTAAAAATAATCAATAGATTTATGTGATAAATCAACGAATCGATAACTAATTTAATTAATGAAGATTCCTTGTAAGTGTGTTTTAACATAATATCACACTAGTTGTTATTGCTATTTCTATGATCAGATTTGGCCGTGTTTGTGTATACAATTGTCGATACTCAAGTAAATATTATATCATTAATAATTTTCCTCCGCAATTCCTTTTTAGGTGGAATATCGTTGTTGTTGGATCGATAAATGGATTCTCACGTTTAGTACCATATTTCAAGATCAGGACATCCCTACTTACTTTTGTGATTTCCCAGTTTGCGCGCCCGGGGCTGATCATGTCAAGGTCAATGGATCATGTTAGGATCAGCGGATCATCTCAAAGTCAGAAGATCATGTTAGGATCAGCGGATCATTTGAAAGTTAAAAGATCATGTTAGGATCAGCGGATCATCTGAAAGTGAGAAGATCGTGTTAGGATCAGCGGATCATTTGAAAGTTAAAAGATCATGTTAGGATCAGCGGATCATCTGAAAGTGAGAAGATCATGTTAGGATCAGCGGATCATTTGAAAGTTAAAAGATCGTGTTAGGATCAGCAGATCGATTCAAGGTCAGAAGATCAGGTTAGGATCAGCGGATCGATTCAAGTTCAGAAGATCAGGTTAGGATCAGCGGATCAATTCAAGGTCAGAAGATCGTGTTAGGACAGCGGATAAATTCAAAGTCAAAAGATCATTTTAGGATCAGCGGATCATTTCAAAGTCAGAAGATCATGTTAGGATCAGTGGATAACCTCAAGATCAGCGGATCATTTCAAGGTGAGTGGATCATGTCAGGATAGCAAATTAATGTCTGTTGATTTTATAGCAAACTCTGGTTTACTAGCATTTCTATTTAATTTTTATTGATTACTTTTCAAATAATTTCAAAGTATATAATGATAAAAAATTATAAAGGTTTACAACTATACAGTTCATTTATTAAGAGAAGAAAAGAAAGAAATGAATAAGCATCTTTTGCTTCCTGATAGTTTATAGTGCTTTTATAAATTACAAATGTTTTCACACGGTCTAGAAAATGTTAATAATTATTATTTATACATTTTAAAAATATTCTTCTGTTTTAATGTGCTTTGTACAATAGTTATTTAGGGTGATGTAAAACAGTGTTTTATTCGTTTAAATAATGTTATGTTTAATATTTAAATATACTACTTACAAATAATAAAAGATATTCAAGATAATTTTAAATAATTCAATTATTACATTATTAATCACTTAAAAATAGCGGTAATTGTTCAAATTTAATTATATTTTTGTATACAACTTTTCAAATTAGTGTTTGAAAGATTTTAATTTTAAAAACCTATTTATGTGATATACAATGTCAACCAGCCAATTCATCATTTAATTCCGACAATATAATTGTATGTCTCTATTATTAGAAATGATGAAACCTACGTATGTCAGGTGACAATCTCAAAATGCTGTTAATTCTAAAAATAAAGTTGATGGTAGATCTATTTATATAATCCACAGCATTATCTCACTTTTTTAATAAATGACACAATTATAATGAGATTAAACTTGATTTCAAGAAGAATTAAGGATCGACCTCATTATTATCTATAGTTACATTTTTTTATTAAGAAAATTCATAAAAATAATTATTTTTTGGTTTTATGTTCGATATGTTAGCTTCAAAAACCTCATTTTGTTAAAGCAAACATATAATATGTTTTGTAAATAATAAATAAATGATAGCTTTTAAAATCAATCGTATGAAAATATATAAATAAAATGTAAATATATAAACAATTTCTGTATGATGAAAGTATGATGAAAATATTAAATATAATTTAAAAACAAACAAATTAATAAACAAACGATATTATATTTATGTTTTATTTTTGAATACATATTTAATACATAAATATTTACAAATATTCAATATTTTCAGGAAATCTTTTAATTAGGCATATAAACAATATAATATACAAATAAATACAATTGTACAACAAATTACATTTTAATTCAACAAGTTTAATAAACAAAATTCTGAATATTTGTCGAGTTAATATTGTCACGTGACCCTCACTGAATTAAGGTGTGTAATGGTAAAATTAGAATTTTTGATAATCTTCACATTTTGGTGTTCATATGGACAACAACATGTTATGATTAGTTTCGTTGTCCTGATACACATGGCGAGTGTTGACTGGGGAATTGGGCCCTCTCTGTTAAAGCGTAGAGAGTTTATGTCTTTGAATGTCGTGAAAAGAGGGAGATTCCTTCCATTAATGTTCGCAGTCACAAGTATCATATTATAGAGAATTTGAGATATGAATATGTTGAGACTAGATTATGGAGTGTTTACCTCACATATTTATAATAGACTAGAATTGTTACAAAAATACAAAGTTTATTGTATTGTGTAATTGGTTAGAAAATGTTCTGTTTACAAGTGAAGTATAAAAGAAAAATGTTTTCTGTATAGATTAAGTAATTAGGTAAGCTCTTGACATTTACGTCTTCGAATGGCATCCAGTTCATCATACTCATCTCTGGTATATCTCCTGGATTTATAATCATAGTCGGAAGATGGGGTGTCTTTAAAACTGTTTCTTTTTGCCATTTTGGGACAAAATTCTGTGTTGTAACGTTTACGATACCACGACAAACTTGGACTTGGAGAACGAGGTGACTTGTCAGGCGATCTGTTGCGCTTTCTCGAGAATTCCGTGACTTTCTCAGTGTGAGATACATTTTCCGTTGGGAATGATTCTCTGACGGATTCACCAAAAGAGGTTAAACTTTGGCTGTCGCTGAGATGATTAACATCGCAGGTCGAAGCAGGACACAACGAACTACTTGAAAGGATTGATTTCGATTGAGTTGAATTTGAGTCATCATTAAGTCCATAAAGTTTACGTAGGTTTGTAACTCCTCTTGTCGAAGAAGAAGAACGGTTTCCCATCTCATGAAATCAATGTGAAAGTTTCTTAAGTATAAAAATTGTCAAGACTTTTCACCTCTCGTAAGTTTGATTTTCTTATAACTATAATTTTTCGCAGAACTATATATCTTTATACTATATATCTGTATACATATATCTCTTTCATAATATCTAATAATAGATATATGAGCTAATGCAATATTTTATATTATATATATAATAACGTATAATAGTGCTATATATAAAACATGGGATAGAATATTATTATTTTTAGTTTATTTATAGTTTAGCATTTAATTTTATATTATAGTATTTTCAATTTATATCTCAATGTCATCAGATCATGTCAATGTCAGCGGATCATCTTAAGTTTAGTGGATCATTTCAGAGTCAGCGAATCTGAGTTTTACATTCTCGACATACCCCAAACTATTTTTTGGACATATTTAGAATTTAAGAATATTTTGAGATCAAAATTTGGGGCTACCCGGACCTCTGGTTTCTGCTGAAAAATGAGTTCTTCTTGCTACCACTGACTTATTTCCTCAAATATTGATAATATGATACGGTCAATATTCAAACAGAACGACCTATTAAAAACTAATCTCTATGTATATTTATTTTTCAGATTTCAATTATTCTATTGTATTATTTTATATTATTTACTAGTAGTATCAGAATATTTACATAATGATTTTAATTAAAACTATTTTTAGTAAGATTTCAAATTAATTCTTTTCAAATTACATAACTTTGTCCGGTTTCATTAGAAAATATAAATTTCAATGTGTAATATTATGAATCCAGTTGGGGAATAAACAGTGGTAGAGCATTTGAATGCAGATCGAGAGGTCCTGGTTCAAATCCGGGTACCCCCTTAACACCTTCTTTGTTGAAGCACAATTTTACATGAAAACGTTATCTAAAGTTTTTTTTGAATATTTCCGAAAATTAAAACTCTGATTTTTTATTCTTTTCATAAAGTTAAATTATGTTTATTTTTGTGGCATATAGAAAATTGGCTTATCTTTTGGTTTGGTTCCAGCAATGAAGGCTTATAGATGAAACGATAGTTAAGTTCCTCTTGATTCGTTTTAATAAAATTTATTAAATGTTTTTTTAGCTTTTTTTAATAAAACAAAGGAATTCGAGAGAAAAAATTGTATCGCATATTTTTATTGTGTGCACTTCTGACAAACTCTGAGATATAAATTATTGAACTGTGATGACCTATTTTTATCCCTCCACAGACCTGGTCATCAATGTGTGCAGCAGGACTCCACTCTCGACATCTCATGGTTTGGAAGATCTTTGCACCACGTATGATGTTCTCTGTCGTTGGTTGTCTTGGTAACTTCCTTATTTGAGGACTCGTCTATCTTTTGTCAATGCGAATGCATAATTGCATGGTTGCCTGGCGACGAGATTTGGAACAAAAGTCTGCTGACTAGGTCAAAGCGCTTTTTAACTAGGTCATATTTATCACAATTTGTTATATTTATTGTGCATTAAATTCATTTTTTGTTTATTAAAGTCAGTAAATGTTAGAACTTAATTGTCATGTAATAAATTGATTTTAAAATTTTCGAATTATTTTATTGTCAAATAATGTTTAGAATTAAGGTGTTTTTATATTGCTATATTTACCTGCTTCCTGTCCTGGGACAATTTGCATGATATAACCAGATACTTTTATTCAAAGATTTTTTGTTTTTGCGTGTATGTTTTTAGAAATTTATGTTTGTATATTTTTTAATAAATGCAATTTAAAACTCAATAATTCCATTTTTATACTTTACATATAATTATATTCTATTAACAAAATAGTTAGTTCATTGCAATCACATAAAGTAGTAATTTAGAATTTGTAAAATAACTCAAAGATTTTCCAATATTTAAATGTTATATTAGTTATATCTGGAATAGCAACAATTTTGTGACGATATCATTTTTATATATACTCGAATTATCTACATACAAAGATATCCTTGTGATTCATTCATCGGTGTATTTCAATTTTTTGCGCTTCTATCTATAGAAAGAATCTGATCTGTTTTTTTTTAAAAAGCATACTTATAATATTACTCACGATATTTTGTAAAATTGTTTATTGATGTCAGCCAAAAATATTGGATTATGGTTGTCAGCTTTCGAAAAGTTTTATTACACAATAGGACTTCTATGAATTAATCGATACCTACATATTTGGTTATAAAACTTATTTTCCTAGACCTCATATTCTATGTTTTTAAAAGAGTCATCAAGTTTCAACAAGTTTTAAAAATTTAATCAAGTCTTCTTTGTTTTCAAAAATAATTTGAATATTGAATTATGTTAATAACGAAATAAAAAAAGATTAATTTAATTACTTTAATTATGTTTAATTGAAGTTAGCCAATAACTATTCTTACTAGTTGAAAGTGAAAATAGATTTTGTTGTTTATAATAATCGATATATTTATATTTTAAATTTATATTATGTTCCATATCTTTCCAACGTTCCTTAAAGAGAGTACATTTATCTTGTTTGGGTCTTGAAGTCTGGTCGCATATGAAATGACGAGTAGAACTTAAATTCGAATTAGACTCGAATTTAATTATTTTCTACAGGCATATATTCGATTTTTACCTTAACTGCAGGGTGCGTTCATTCATCCAAAATATGTCCCATGCGTATTATTAATTTCCTGTATAAACATAGTTAATTAATATATATAAATAGATTACTACAAACATATTTTAGAAGAAGAACTAAAGAATATATTTTTTCAAAACTGTCATTTTCGTTTATTTCAAAAAAACAAATCTGAAAAGCAGAAAATATCCTTTTATGTACAATTATATATCTAAACATACAAATAAATCGCAAAGTTAAATTACTAGTAAACAATAGATCTAGAAATAACCGTTAAACATACACAGCATTTGTGACACATATAAATGATCTTAAAAACTGTCAACTAAATAGACTAAAGAATGATAACGATATCGTAAAACTTTTCACAATTTTCCTAAGAGTATTTCACGCAACGTGGTCAGGGTACAAATATAAGAATAATTCTATTATAGTTGATATTGGTATCGAAATATACATAATTCAGAGAGTATTATACATAAAAATCATTAAAATAACAAATCAAATCGGTATAGAGTGCAAAATCAATATATCTACTAAATAAAACATTAAATACACTCCAAAAAGCAGTAAGATAGTTGCACATGATATAATTATAGGGGAGATAAAAACAGTCAGTGTGTCTTTAGTCAAAGAAAGATCCATCATCGGAATCGTCAAGAGGTTGGGTGACCTTTCGACTCTTCGGAATGCCATTAATTGGCTGAAGAACAGCCGGATTGGGGAACCCATTCACAAGACCAATTTCTGAAGGGTTGTTACTACTGGCACTGATCTCCCGAGAGCTGTAGCCACTGCTGGGCGGGGCTCCGGGCTTCACCAGGGAAGATGCGGTGGTCATCCGAGTCTCAGCCGAGACAATGCGACTGTCTGACTCCAGCCAGGAGTCTACTTCAGCTGAAATGGTCAAAAGGGGAGGTTTTTGAAGCTCAATTATGTAAATTAAATGAACAAAAATCGTTAGAGATTTACTGATTCGTAAATTCCAATATGATTATTGGGCTCATACAATATCTGTCCCTTGTTAATATTGATCGCTTTTTAATTTTTAAACGTATATTGAAACATGACTAATAGTATAAAATCATTTTTAAACTTTAATTATTAATAATTAAAAAACTAAAATGCAGTATAAAATGCATAATTTTCAGAAAATTCTGTCATGCATATATAACGATTTTACTATTTGGGTCGAGGCAGAGATAACGCCAACATGAATAAATTGGAGAGCAAAAGCGGTATTAGCTATGGAGAAGGCTCTATAGCTAACACTTCCCAATAACAACCCATTAAACAAAGAAAGATTTCCAAAAATCAAAGGATGGAGATGTGAGGCTTCCGAGGTTCTACATGCCACAACGGGAGAACAAAATGCAGATGAAGACCATGGGAGGCACAACAGATAGAATTATGAATGGAGGTAGCGTGGCGGTTATCTTCAAAGACAACTCGTAAATAGAGACCATGAATCAGCAACCAGCAGGAAAGTGGGTCTCATCTTACTCAGCAGAGTTGACAGCACTAGAAGCCGCGACAGAATGGATACAACATCAAGAAAGAGGCCTAGAGATAGTCAAAGGGTTTAGAAAGGCAGGATAACTATCGACGACCTTCTTATCAGCGAACATCACAATATATCAACCTCCAATGGATATCGTGCAACTCCAACATTGACGATAATGAATTACCTGACAAAGAAGCTAATTATGCAAGATCTTTGGACCAGCTACAAGTTCTAAGAGGGACAAACGATATTACTCGTTCGACCAAAAGTGCACCCAAATTAGAAGGAAGACTCGGAGAAGTCTATGAAGCCAAGATCAAGAGAAAGTCAACAACTGGAAAGACGAGGTAAGAAGTGGTCACTGCCCTAAGACCAAATATTATAGGCATCGTTTCTTATTGAAGACCCAACGTGCGAGGAATGTGGCATAGAGGAAGTCAGGGACTACGTCTAGTCTTGTTAGCTCTCCACAATCTCAGACTGAGAGATAGCATCACCGAAGGGAGAAAGACTGGGATAACTGACGAAGACATGGGCGATGAGATATGGGCGACAGGTAAGTCCTTCATGATTTGCCAAATGCCGTCTACATCCCGCGATCACAGCAACAACAACATTACTTATAGTGATAATGGAAAAGTTTAACTTTTCAACTTTTCATATTCTAACTAATAGATAATTTGGTATTTTTATTGAAAAATAGAAATGCAGAAAGAAATGAACTAAAATAATTTAAATTGAGGATACGTAAAATTTTATATTTTAAAGCGATTAGTAATTAAATCAATATATTATCTATAAGGTTATTGCATAGAAATTCAATATTGTTAGTGTAAATATCTACTATGCTAATAATATCTATAACTAAATATCTCCATTAGTAAAAATACTTATTTGTCTTACGTTTTCTCTTTAGAGGTGGCAGAATATCTGACTCTATATATATATAGTTCAAAAGAATTATAAAATATGATATACAAAAAAAATTCAATTTATAGCGTTAGGTGTCATACTGGTATGTTATTGTGCGAGACAAAATGGTTAGCGTACTATTAATGAAAAAAAAAACGTTTGTAATCAGATATAAAGTTGACGTACCGTCAAGGTCATCGTATGTTTTGTTCTGTTCCAAAGAATGCTCGATTTCATATTCCAACTCGTCAACTCCGGAATTTTTCAGTCTTTGCGCCTGAAATAAAATGTGATTATTAAAGATATAGGTAGACATTGGAACCTTTTAAAATAAATGTATTATAATCGATATATTGATTCATTCCTTCGTAGAATTAAAATCTTGATTTTCAAATATATTCAAAATATTTAAATCAAATTTGCGAAAAAAATGTATCCACGTATATATATGAAAAAATTATTTATTGTTACGCTTATAATCAATTTAAAAAATATATGACGACTTTTACATAAAAATATTGCAATAATATTAAGAACAAAATCCCCATATAAATGAATCTCTAACTATGATTTTCTAATATAAAACAAACATTTGTGTTATAATTTTATAAATATCGTTATTCTGAATGTCCTAGTTTTGTTAAATTAATGGTTGCATTTGCGACCACAATTTTATATAGTACACACTGTAGAAAAAATATTCTTTGGTGGAATATTTAAGCAGATGAGAGACAAACCTTTGTTCATCCTTAACGATGTATGAGTGACTTCAAAGAATTGCATCACTACAATCTAGTTTGCAATGAATTATGTAAAAAATAATTACAGCCTGGAAACCAGGTTCCTTATTCCACATATAGTAACTATCAACGCACGTTAGCGCCTACCAACCCACACAATGCATAAATAATGGAAAAGAGCACTTTTCACATTTACAAAAATAGCAATCTTAATTATATAAACAAAGATAATCATATGTAGATTCCTGCTGTATAGCTTCATTTAAAATAATATCACTGGCATTACATTTATAGTTTGTGGTTATATAACTTACAAGGTCAGGTTTTCAGATTTTTTCGTTTTAGAATAATTTATCAAAACTTGTGCATTAAAATGTCAAAAAATCTATATATTTATAGAAATGGAGATATTCTCTTCAATTTAACGTCTAATTTAAATTTGTTTATTTTTATTGGTGGAGATAAAATGAATAGCTATTAAATATTTGTTTTATTTGGTGATACACTTTGAAAACAGTCCGACTCGTATTAACAATAATTTATAGAGTGGAAACCAAAAAGAGTTGGCAATATTCATTCATTATGAGTTCTGAAAACAATTTTAGGTGAATACCGTCATTTTGAATAATTCATCCGACCAACGAATTTGAATTTTATGAAATTTGTATATAAGGAGGACTGTTAAATAATTAATACCAATGTTGAATCTACTAAAGAAGAAGGGAAGTACGATGTAAAAATTCTCATGGCTACAAGTCTATTAACCGATATTTTATTATTGATAATAGTCGATACGTCAATACATTAAAATATATCATAGATGCGATTGAGCTAAATTTAAAAAAATTGTATGAAAGTATTTTTTAAATGTCTGCGTTTTGTAAATTAAAAGAATTTTATTTATTGGGGTCCAATGAGCCACCCTAACAATTTCGGATATACCAACAAAAACCAATTTTATTGGTTAGACATTGAGTTACAAAGATTCGAGCTAACTTAAGTTGATATAAAGTATAACAATTTGTATATTGTTCCCAATAAATTCCGGGAATCGATGCTTCAGAGTAAACTTTAAGTAATTTATTAGTGAATAAAACCTCCCATTATATCCATATTTTTAACTCACCCGCTCACGTGCTCTTCTTCCTCGCTCCTCTCGTATTTTTTGTTTTGCCTGAATGTCAGCCAACTTAGCAAGACGGGTTATTTCGACGGAATCCATTCTATCCTGAAGTTTATCTGCTCCTTCGGCAGTTACGGTGGTTGAGGAGAGTTCTCGGGCCACGAGGAGTTCAGAATGGCGTCGTGAAACTTTTCTTCCCGGTTGCTTCCGTTCTTCCAAAGCCTAGTAGAAAGATATGAACCTTCATAAAAGAGCTTTTATAAAATCTGAATACTGTATCTTCGTACATTCTAGAAAAAGCGGAAGAGCAAACGACAATCTTCAAGCTTCAAAAGCTCAAATAATGACTCACATTATAAAAAATTAATAGGAGCCTTCTTTAAAAATATAATCCAATTGTTGAGGTATATCATAATAAAGCAGATTGCAGTATTGAAATAAAAATGTTTTATTTATATTTTTATTAAATATATATCCCAATGGTCAATATGAAATGGAAATTTTATTAAATTTAAAGCGTTGGAAACTCTTATTTACATTTTGACGTTTTCGTTCAGCTTTTTTGAGTTTTTCTTCCAACTTTTCTGGCGATATCTTTGGAGCGTTTTCAAGTGGCGTTAAATGCTAAAAAATGAAAACAAGGATAATAATATTACTATATAATGTCTATATAAGGCAAATCGATTACCATCCTTACGATTAATTTTTTGTGGAATAATTTGATTTAAATAAAGAAGTAATACTACCTGTAATCTTTTTGGTAATGGTTTATGAAATATATTTTCCAATTCACTATTAAGCTCTTCTCCTTTAGTGTCTTCGATTTCAGCAGAAACAGTAAATGCTACAGGTTCTGAAATTTCACAATAACATTTAGGACACAAAACCAGATCGTTTGATAAAATATTCGTATATATTAGGCTTTTTAAACTTTTATTAGGAATGTGTGATACTGGACCAGATCTTTTAAATCAGAAGATATCCAATTTTTCCATGTGTTTCATTGTCTAACTTTACAGATAGATCGAAAATTGTATTCCATTTTGTAAAATAAAATTATTAACAAATTTTAGAAACATAACTTATATTATGAAGCTTAATGAAAGCAAAACATATCCACAAAGTGAGAAAAAATAAAGTTACTTTTAACTGGTGACGATGGCGCAATTGGAGGTATAGCTTTGCCTTTTGTGGATGTAGTGTTCTGTGTTGACGTTGCATTTATTGGAGCTAAAGAATTATTTCTATGAGCAGGAGCTTCCCCTCTGGGTGTGTTTGCAGGTACAGATGAAGAGCAACCCATTTCGGGACTTCAGCTGTAAATAATTTTAAAAGAAATGGTACCTACAATTATCTAACAGTTGATAATTTTATATGTTTATGTAAGTATGTAGGAAATACATTTATAGATTAACAGAATATTATATGGAGAACTCAGTAAGTATAATATAATAAAATAAAATAATATGCAAAGTTACATTAATAATAGGGATATTTATCTTACTATATAAATCACAAGGCTAGATATAATAACACATTCAAAGATATTTTTATAAATTAAAACATTTATTTATTTGCAGATTGAGTTTAGAAAGTAATAATCATATAGTGTTTTAGTCGTCTTGTTTATTATTAAATATTTATATTATTTGATTGCAATTTATTTATTTAAAATACAGATATTCAAAAATATCTGCTTCATTTTTGTGGATAATTTTTTTAAAATATACTTTGTAAAAGAAATTCCGTTTTTATGGACAGAATATTAATACAAATTTTAGTCTTAGACAACCTTATTAATAATTTAACTCTATAATGATAAAATTAACTTTTATGGGCATTTGATGGATTTTTACAATCTTAAGATTGTACAGTATGTTCAAGTTATAAATGTAAATGTATTATATTAAGTTAAGTAATTGTTTGTGCATGTATAATGAAATATATACATATATTTAAATGTTATACTTTTTGGCTAATATACCATGCAATATTATAATGTTTGTAAAATAAATCATATTCAAAGCTTTCCTGCTATATATGCTACACATGCATATAATTTTTTTTAAATGTAATACCTTTAGATCATTTTATCTGAGATGTGGTTTACTTAGTCAGAATCATAGCCTACCATTCAGAATATTGTGACAGATTCCACAACAAAATGTTCATGCTGTTGTATCATTTGGACATGACACTGATTAATATCTTAATGACTTAATTGATTATCTACTGAAGAAAAGAACAAATAATTCTCCTAATAATTAACTTTGTAGCACTTTCCATCTGTCTAAAGTTGACTGAATTAAGAGATAGCAAACCATCTGCCTTATTGGATAAAAGGCTAAATTTTTTTACAACTAAAGAGAATGTTTGCTCCTGAAGTACGTATTTTTTAAACAAATTATAAAGCTGCAAATAGTTTTAGAGAAGATTTCATTTGATTATCTCTATTTACCAAGAGCAGATATATTTTAATTTATTTTATTAATTAAGGTTATTATATAGCAAATATTATATAAACATTTTCATAATACCAAAATTAACTTTTAATATACATTTTAGGTCAGAATTCAAAAATACAATAATATTCTAAAGAAATGATCTGTGAATAATAAAATTATGAAGAAAATATTTTAAATGAAATATTAAAAATTTCAGGTTAAATTATTAAAATTAATATAAATCTAAAGGTACTTTACTGATATTTTGGCTATTAGCTTTAAATTAATGTTGGATAAATATGTGGTATAAGTGGTTGAATGAGGGTAAAGAGGACTAATGGAATGGCCAGCCCAGACACCTAAAATTATCCAATATGACTTTTTTGTTTAGAGTGTCTTAAAATATTAAGTTATGGTCATAATCTTTATATTGCTCAGCTTAAAATGAAAATCATAAATGGATTCAGTGAGATTTAATGATTTATGTTAAACAATGTGCTTATCTGTCCAGTTCAGAATCAATGAGTGCATTAGTGTATGCAAATGTTATGTATTGGAAGCAAATTTGTATGGTTCATGAACAGAATGTACTAAGATTGAATTTTAAATAAAATAAAATGAGACTAATATAATTTATTATATTATATAACAGCAAATGATTTCTTTTTAAATCTATATCAAAAACATCTATTAAAATCATTTTTAAAAATATTAAATCAATTTGCATATCAAGAGCAATAAATTTAGAAAAATAATCATTTGCTGTCATATTTTATAATTATATTAATCTTATTTTATTTAAAATTTATTGTTGGTATATGCATAACTGTCTCATTTAAATTGTTCATTGTTTTTTACTACTGTAATACTGTATATATATATATAAATACTTTAAACTATTTTGTAAATAATGGTATTATTTACAAAAATTAAAAAATATTCAATGAAATTTACATAGTATCAATTTATGCTTGGAATAATCAGAGGTAATATTTTTTTAATTTAATTGATCAGGACTGTTCCTGGGCAATAGCACTTTGAATTATTTTATATATTGAAATTGCTGTTTAGCTCTGAGCTCAGACTATGAAAAATATATACCTTAATTTAATGTATCAATATAAATCAATGTATTTCATAAAAAACATATATGACGATTAGTTTAGGTAATTTGCGTTTATCCAATATTAATTACATATATATATTAGAAAAAAATTAATTTGTTCATTTATATTTTTAAAAATTCTCTGATATTACCTAAATTCTAGTTAATAGCCACAGTTGAAAATTAAATAAAATTATAAATTTGTACTTTATCACATTTTATAAAATTATTATTGAAAAAATCTATTCAATAATGAATAAACGGTATCATTGGACATGTACACAAAAATAATCAAAAAATATTATTTACTTGAGTAAGTACTAAAGTTGATCTCGAATGTTTTAAATAATTTTTATTTACTCCTATCCTAGCAACTAAAGGACTATAATTTAATTTACCCGATAAAACAAATATTTAACATACAATATAAAATTATATTAAATTAATAGAAAAAAATTCAAAAAGTAAAACTCAGCGGAATAAATTTCTATCAATAAAATTAACCCTACCATCGACATTATGCGTAACTAACAACATTCTGCGAATCGCCCTTTATAACTCAATTTTATCTTGTTAATAATATGTGCTCTGTCTGTGATTTTCATTTAGCTACTATGTCTTGTTGTATTGTGGGGGGTTCAACTAGCGTTCCTGTCTGAGCTGTTAATCTTTAGTTGATTGCTATTCCTGCGAACAACTAGCTTTCTTGAGGTGCTGTTCAAAAATGACGTCACGCAAATTTGGGCCATGTTTTACCCCCCTCCCCCTTGAATCACGCACAGTCACAAATTTCGAAACCCCCTTCAGAAAAGACGTCACGTTAATTAGTTCTACCTTACTTATACGTCCCCAAAGATTCAAAAGAGTTCCTTTTCTTTTTAATTCTGTTCAGTTCAGCTCATATAGTTTAGACAGCTGACTGCTAGAATCATTTTCTGCCGATTTTTTCATTTCATTTCATAACGCGATTATCTCATTTTGGCATTTGGATTTTTGTAAATTAGGATAAGCATATTGCAGTATGCTTTAAAAAGTCTGAGTATAACTGTCGAAAATCAGACATTATATTTCAAATAATTTGTGAATCCGCATAAACAGTAAATTCGATTAATTTAAACGAAACAATGTGCTTTCAAAATAGAGTAAACATAATACAACAGCGAGTTATAATCTTTCTCTATGCGGCTTTTACAGGAATATTTGGTGACGACACAATTTTGGAAACCCCCTCTACCCCTCCATCACGCTTAGTCACGGATTCATCAACCCCCCCTCCCCCTAATCAGCGTAACGTTATTTTTGAACAGCCCCTTGAATGAGTGGTTGCACTTTTGTTAATAGATTGTTTTTTTTCCTTTTTTTGTTTCTCATTGGTGCTTGTGGTATAATCTTTTCGTCTTTCATTTATTATATTGTACTTTAGTGGTTAAGGGTTTAGTCATTGTGTTTTTCCTTGCTGTATAGGTTTATTCCTTAAAAAAGAGATTAGGCTAAATTTCAAAATTAATAGAAATATAAAGTATATGGTAAGGTATTAAATACATAATATGGCGGACCATCGAGACCATCTGTGTATATGTATAAAATACAGTGAATAAGTAAATTTTTTGCTACATATCCAAGCATATCCACACATATCCATACATATCCATACATATCCATATCTATCCATACATATCCATGCATATCCATACATTTCAGGCATGATATTCGCTTTACACACATTCATTAAAGAGTGATAGTTAGAAAAATTAACTGACTATTACTCAATATGCAATTAATGAATGGTACTTAATTATCATTCAATTTTGAGTGAGTGTACTTACTATCATTCAATTTTGAGTGAGTGTACTTACTATCATTCAATTTTGAGTGATTGTCGTGATAGTAAAGTTACACTCACGAGTGAGTATCGTGATAGTAAGGCCCGTATTCACAGTCGTTACTTGAAGTATTGGATCTTGTATATATTGAAATCTTCGAATACGATTCATACCTGCTTTGAAATAAGTGAAAATAATATCAAAATATACGCATGTATTTGTTTGAAGTGTACTGATACCACACTTGAATATATGTTACTTCAAATCGTAACTTCAAGTGTTACTTAAAAGCCATGTGACGACTTTGAATTAAAAAATCATGTTCAAGTAACAGCCATTACTTGAGTAATGATCGCTACTTGAAATGCGGTTCTTGAAACGTATTTTCCTGGAAGTGACACTTCAAGTAATACTTGACACTCAAGTAGCCACTGTGAATACGGGCCTAAGGTTATACACTCACGATTGAGTGTCGTGATAGTAATTACTATCAAGGTTTCCTTAAGGTTATACACTCACGAGGGATCGAGTGTCATGACAGTAACGTTACACTCACGAGTAAAACACCTGACAATTAAATGATAGTAAGTACAATCACTAAAAAGTGAATGAAAATCACTGAAAATCTATACATATCCACACATATCCATTATACATATCCATACATATACATACATATATCCATACATATCCATACAATTCACACATATCCACACATATCCATACATATCCACACATATCCACATTTGAATATGGTATTGAATTGGATATGTAATAATGGATATGTAGCAAAAAAATACATATCCACCGTATTTTTAACATATACACAGATGGTCTTGATGGTCCGCCATAGTGTAGATTTTTTAATTTAAGTAAATATAAAGTAACTTCAGTAAATTTTATTTTTAGAAATTTTGTTAATTTAATAGTAATCTTAAATTAAAGTCTGTTGCAAAGTAAAATTGTAAAGTAAAATTACGATAAATTTTTTTTTTAATATTTGTTTTCTTTTTATTAAGTATAATTTTTTAATTTATTTTTGCATATTAATTCACAATAAGTGTGTTTTCTATATCTTTAGATTTACTGTATATCATTATTAAGTGTCTCTCAGACACATATCGACCTAATTGAAATATATATATTATATTAAAATTCGTATGTAAAATATTTACTGTTTAAATTAACTTTAATAATTAGCGCACTTTATAAAATTTTCCTAATTTAATGATGTCGAGTGGTCCACAGGCATTAAGTGCTGCTAATGTTGGGTAAGATGAGTTAATATGATTTTCCACTACCCCAAAATTGAATATATTTGTTTTCTATACTACCTTCTGCTTCTGCATAAGTAAAGGATATAATATTTAATACAACTACATTTTACTTTTTTAGTTTTAGTGAAATATATGCCATTGTTATCAATTCATGAATTTAAAATCAGATTAATATAAACATTTTTTAATATATCAATATACAAAGTTATATTTTATTCTCAGTTTATTCTGAGAAAACATATGGTTCTATTTTTAAAATATATAAAAATGGGGGATTTTAGCTTACTTGGTTGTTAATTAAAATAAACTACCACACCACCCAGACAGTAACTATATAACATTAGATAAATAAAATCGATAAAATGCTTTAAAACAATCTTATTTCAAACCCCAAGACCTGCCGGAGCCAGGTCTACCACACCTTGAACATCAAAAACATAAAATTCTACATTTAACCCACAATTCCATCTATTTAACACTGCATACTAATCATAAAGACTTTATAAATATACATTATAATTGTTGTTGCCAATAAATTTTAGTTTTTTTGATGATTTGTTTATTTTCTGAAACAATTTAATTACTGGCCAAGTAAGCTACAATTATCAAAAAATGTATAGACCACTTCTAATGGCTAATTTATATATAGCATGAAGGATAAATATAACTCATATTTAAAAAACAATATTATATAGTTAGACTCCTATATATATTCAACAAGTTATATCAATTTTGACTATCAACTACTCACAATATTAAGGTTCTTAAAAAACAGTTACTGGGGTGGTCCTGTGTTAAAATGGACCATTTAGGAGTTGATAGAAAAATTTAACAAAATTAAATGTCAAAATCAGATTTTTAAAACTATGTTCTTTAGAAAAAATTGAATCTAAAAATATTTTGTAAAATTTAAACTTATGTAACAAAATCATAAATTTATCACATTTTTTGTGCAATATGTATGTTTGCTTGCTTTTTTAGATCATATATTTTTACTTGAACATAGTTTATGCATTGTATGAAGTGCTAAATTAATTAAATGCACTTTTGCTATAATACTGATGCATGGATTCATACAGATACTGGAAATGCAGGAAAAGTCCTGGATTTAGAAAAAAAACTGGAATTTAGAAAAAAAACTGAAAATTCAGAAAATGTCCTAGAATTTTTTCAAAAATACTTTAAAAAATGTATTGTAATGAAATTTATATTATTTTGTCTAATTTATATTTTTCCACAAATATATTTTATTGTTTCTGTATAACCACCTAATATTTTAAAGTCAACATTTTGTGAAAATCAAAAAGTAATACATTTTTTTCCATTTTTTATTTAAAATGTACAGATGTACTGGCTATAAAGAGTGGTAAGAAAGATTTTTTTAAATATTGAAAAAAATATCCTGGAATATTGAATCATTTTCCTGGAAATCCTAGAATTTTATTACAATTTTTCTGTATGAATTCTATTAATTCATTTTATAATATCATTAATTAGGTTGATCTTTAATAAAAAAATTTAATTAGACCATATTTTTGACAAAAAACAATACTTAAGTAGTGTTGTATGAAAAAATCTATGTTATTTTTGTTATAAAAGGATGGACTATCCCTGGTTCGATTATTTGCTTAAGATCAGAGCCACTTTGATGTGAATTTGGGTATCCATGAGGACCATATTAAGCTGATTAGGACTACTCAGGCTTTTTATTATGGCAGGAATGTCCTGGAATTACTAATATAATAATGATTATTAGCTTTAAAATCAATGCACTATTAAAAATTGAATGTGTCAAGTTGTGACAAGTTGCAGACCATCCCTGCAGTTATTTATGTATAATATATAAAACCACCTGACTGCCACTTGCTCTGTTGACAATTCCAGCCAAGTTAACTGAGATATATAACTAATCTCATTAAAGATCCTTTTTTCTATGGCAATTCCACACCCAACATGTTAGGCTATTCATATTTATTTATATAAAAAATAAGGCTCTGCACATCCAAGACATTTGTAATAATTGAATTAAAAATGTGTTTGAATTTATAAAAAATATTTAATATTAATTATTAACTTAAATTTATTACAAATTCTAAAAAGTTGTTTTGATTTATGTGAATTAATATTGATTATAAAACTATTTTATATCAATAGATAAGTATAGGTTATATCAATTAATAAATTATAACTTGATATACTAATTTAAATTATTTTTTATCATGGAAATATTCAGTAAGTTGAGGTCTAATTTTTGATGTTTCTCCTTATTTATTCATCTGTAGTTAGTCATATTGTTTGAAACTTTCAAGATTTTAAGTACTTTGTACATGACTAACATATGATAAAAAATATTATCAAAATAAATCAATGCTTTCATGTACTTATTGGGGTTGGGAAAAGAGAAGAAGAATCAGAAGAATTCTTCCAAAATACCATAATTGGAGGGGCTGTAACTTTGTAATGCTTTGACAAATTAACCTAATTATTAACACAACATTGGTGTATACAGGGTAGTTTTAGAATTTCAGAAACTACCCTGTTTCCAGGTATCATATATAGATTTAGTGCATAGACATGCTTAGCTGGCGAGAGCTACACCTATTACCATAGACTTAGATATATTCATATCACCATTGGCCAATCAAAAGGGGGGTAACAACCCCTCAGCCTGGAAGATTATGATTTTTTTAATATGTATAATTTATAAAAACATACATATATTGTAAAACCCCACATAATCTTTAGGAATTTCTTAAACAATAAAAGTTTTTCATGGTGCCAACCTTACAGAACTGAAACTATCTGACCTACCAATTCTCAAATCTGTCAACTTCAAAATAAATAAATGTGATTATAAATGCAACACAATAAATAAATAAATTCACCTGATAGTAAAAAGCTAAGTAGGCTTCTTTCTTTCAGTAAAAAACTGCCCACAAATTCACAATAGAAAAACAAATGTACTTCAAATTGTTTTAAAACATGTCACAAGTATTTAATCATCACTCAACACTAAGCTTGACACCACTGCAAACTGGATTTATACTGAGGAGATAACCTCCCAATTACAACAGCTGGTGGCTCTAAAAATTATAATAATTGACTGACACAGTTTATGAATTGTCTTTGTTGATTTTCTCCAATCATTTGATTCAGTTTCTAATGTGATATGTTTTTTCTAAACATTATAATTATATTTGTTTGGGATCTTCTTTATTTAATCACATTTGTTATATTTCAGGTCATTTGCATACAAAACAATCAAGGATCGCATTCCTGTTATATTAACTAGAATTTCTGATTCAATCGTTAGAAATAGAGACAATCTTGCGGAAAGATATGGTGAAGTAAGTCACTTTCAATTAAACTTACTCATTGTAAAATCATTTTGCTGTAATATATTTTAAACGAATATGATTGCAACAATTTTGAATAGCTATTTTGTTAGATTATCTCTATGACGTCAGAGAGGCACAATAATAATAATAACATACAATACAAAATGTATAATAAAAGTAAAATATAATTAAAACACTCTCTGTTATATATTAAATAAAACTGCTATTATATAGATTACAATACAAATTTAATTTAAAACGAAAATTCTAAATGATCAGACGTTTCCACTTGAGGTCTTCTTATTCATTTAAAATTTTATTTGTGCTGAAGTTCTTTTCTGTAACAGATAATTTTATCATAGAGATTATTTTACTTTGATTTGCATATTTTTATTGTTAGATAGTTAAAATTACAGCTCAAACTAATTTAGTTTATTCAACAATTTCAAAACTTAATTTTCGATTTCTTGAAAAATCTGAAAGTTGAACTTAACTCGTAATATTTCTGACTGCTTATCATTTCTCAAGATATAATTTGTAACAATTATAGGTTAATTATCTAAAATCTTAATATTTTTATTGACCTTTGTTGTCAATTTTTATTTAATTTAATAATTAGTTATCTGTGTTAAAAATGCAATTTCATGGTAAGATTTTAACCATTAATTATTTCTTTTTTCAATTCAGAATTCACGTGAGAGTCTTAAGTACATTATTGCCGAGATGTCTCGATTGCGTCATGAAGTAACAACAAATAAGCATTTAACCCTTCTGGATAATTGTGATCCAATTGACTTGGACATCTGGCAAAGAGAATTGATGGAAGGCAGTGTTTTGGAGAAGTCCGCATCGTCTAAATCTCTGGAGAGAGAAGATTCGGAAAGTTCAGAAGAATTCGGCGAACAAGTTGGTGTTAAAGTTGGACACAGATGGTTTGCGAGTGCCTGGTTGTTGGTGGAGTGCTACCTCTATCGCAGGATTCATAATGCGGTACTCAAGAGGTAATTTATTGTAAAATTGATTCGAAAATTTCTTTTGAATTTTGTCCCGATTAAACAAATGAATTTGGTCCAAAATTTAATGTCTCGACACAATAAATATGTTAGATTATGTTTCATTAATACGCTTTAAAATAGTATTTAACTTTCCTTAGATACTTAATAATCACCTTAATTATTATTTGTTTTATCAGCGGTATTCCTAATTTTGACGTCTTCGGGTTGGATAAGGAAAATAGTTTCCTGGGTTCTGGAGTTGCTATTCGGGCTGTGACTATGCACCTGTTCACAGCTTTGTCTGATTTAGGCTCGTCTTCTGGCACGGCTGAATTCAAAGAGAAAACTTTTATCCAATTTTTAAAAGTATGTTATTCAATTCATGTTTATATAATTTTCTTGTTCGTTTAATTCCTGTGCCACTTAAGTACCAATTATTGACCTGTATCATTGAAAACACTGCAACTTGTAGTGAAAATAACATCGATCACATTTGCCTGGAACCGGTTTTCTACCATATTTCTACCACCCTTATTTATCCACCTACAATTTGGTACTAATAATGTCTAAAATAACGCTTATGTATCTTTCTTGCAGACATGTGCTTCTAAAATAGATATTGTTCTATTCAAGCAACATTTCATGAAAGTTATTGTTTACTAATTTTATTAGAATTTAAAAGAATAACATCTTCCTAATATATTCGGACATCCCACAATTGTCCGCCATTTACACTTAATTCCCTTTTTGGACTCATTCATACTCGTTTAAAGCGCTCTGTTCTAAATATTATACTGACTAACGAATTGTCTTGCTCCGTTCCTTAGCTTTCTCTTTTTGGAAACGAATGTGACCTCTCCATCTCCGGAATGGAGTCCAATGTCGAATCAGAAAATCCTCTTGACAAAATGATCGGCAAACAGGCGAACATCCTTGTAGACGATTCGGATCAGCTTTGGAACCGACTGTGCTCTCGTTCCGAACAAGACGGCACCATAGTTATCGTTCTCGACAACTCTGGATTCGAACTGGTGACCGATCTCTGCTTGGCTGAATGCTTCATCGCTCTGGGCTTCTGTCGGCGTGTCATCTTCTACGGGAAACGGATTCCCTGGTTCGTTTCGGATGTCACCAAGAACGACCTGGACTGGACTCTTCGAACTCTGGTCTCTTCCAATCATCTCGGGGAGGGCCGTTTGGGGGCTAAGTGGCTTGAGCGCTTCTCGCAGAAGACCTTCGAGTACCGGGACCACAAATTCTGGACACTGCCGACCCCGTACAACCGGATGGCTGAAGTCTGTCCCGATTTGCACCGTTCGCTCTCAGAAGCTAACATGATCGTCTTCAAGGGGGATCTCAACTATCGGAAACTTCTCGGTGATCTAGATTGGGAAACGTCGGTAACCTCGTTTAGTTCGGCGCTTAGGGGGTTCCTGCCTTCGTGTTTGGTCAGCTTGCGGGTTTGTAAAGCGGATCTGGCTGTTGGACTGACTGCCGAGCAAGTGGAAAAGGTGGCGGCAGAATGCCCGGATTGGATGGTGGTTGGGAAATATGGACTTATCCAAACTTGTTTTTCTAAGAAATAAATCCAGTTACTGGTTACTCCTCTCTAAAACTTGCTTCCTATTCTCCGACTATTATCTTATCAATCATTAATTTTAATTTGAGCCAAATTGTACAGTGATTTATAATTTTTTTCTTCTGTTTTGTCTAGTGTTTCATATATTCTGACCTAATAAATGTTACAATATCATTTTTTTATTGTTATCCTCAATACATAAATTATTTTATACGTTTGAACTTATTATATTCACTATCTTTATATCTATCTTTTGAATCTTTGAAAAGATCAACACCTGCATACCATTTTTTATATCCTAATTAACATTTTACGTATGTAAAAATACAGATTTTCAGACTCAAAATACCCCAAGAATTCCTCCAAATTTGTTTCTAATATATAATAAATAAATAAATAAATAAAACGTTTTGGTTCATAACGCAATAATTGACAATATATTAGGTCATCACAAAAATACTCTTTCTTAAACAATTTCAAAGTATGGTAGATTTCGATCAAAAATAGTGATGACCTAATAATTACTAAACATCGCACTCCAACCTTGATGTTCCTCTTAATTCAACTAGCAAAACAATATAATTAAAATGTTGATACATGGTTATAAAACTATTTTTAGAATTTTTGTCATCTCTGCGAACGTTTGTATATCATATATGAGAATAGATTGCTAGTCATAATATATGTTCCTGTTGATTTTATATAATATTTATCTGTATAACTATATATTATCTATATAACAAATATCGTTATAACTGTCTATATACACAAACTGGTATACAGAATATTGTATACTACTGATAAATAATATGGTTAATTCTATAGTAATTTAGGAAAATACAGATACCATTTATGATATTTGTACTCTGTTATTTTGATACGCTAGTATCTTTTATTATTACGGATCAACATCAATCTTTGCAATATAGATAGGGAACACCCCAACAGTAAAAGTCACTTAACAACTAAGAAGTCAATGATACTTTACTATTTAACAAAATTCGTAAAACCCTCCGAATGTCGATTGAGTGCACAACTGTTAACCCTATTCTTGCAATATACTATATTCCGTACGTTACTTTGAATTATACTATATGTACAAAGTATACATAAAGGGCTTGTCCGAAAATGAAATCACCCAAATTTGGAATCTTTTTACACTCTCCCGGCCTCTGTGTATCACGAAGTAGTACCCCCCGTCATATACACACTCAGCGATAATTTACAACAAAATGAAGTGCTTTAAACAGGATTATTTTGTGACACCACAATTTTGAAACCAGCCCCTCCATCACGCTTAATTGTCACGGCCGGCCCATATAAATTAGCGTGATGGCATTCTCGGAGAGCCCAACATTTATTTGAGAAACCTTTGTTATAGTGATCATATATGTTCATGCAGTTGTTTAAAATGTTGTTTAGATTTAATATATATATGTTCTATGTACTTGCAAGGGTATAAATTATAGAAACATATCTTGCATATTAGATATCTAGTTTATACACGCATATAATAAGTACTACGTACGTATAGGTAAAGTATAAATGTTTTTATCTGGAATATATATAAATTACCATTAAGATTTCGTATATATCCTATTTTTCCGAACTAAATGTGTTTAATATGGAATCAATATTAGCTTCTGAAAAAAGTCCTCTTTTAAAATTCAATTATAAATATTTTATTCCGTTAATTTGAAACCTCCGTTGTAATATTCTAAAAACCGTATTTTCTGTGCATATATAATAAAAAAGCACAATTCAATAAAAGTGAACTTCACTATCTTCAGTTCAAGACAACAATAAAAAACAGAGTATTCTATAAATAGATATTTTTTATCCTGTCATTGGAGTTTCTCTTATTATAAGCTGAAAAATCAACAGCATTTCGATATAGACATAATCCACTTCTATATTATTTATATTTTTATGGAATGAATATTCTAAATTAATTCGAAACAAATTATTCTATTGCTTACCAAATATATACCTAAATATGTCCTATAAAAAAATATTTCATAATAATTTTGAATTTGGCTTAATTACACCTCAGAATTAGCCAATGACTTATATATTATTTATACTGACCAGTATTCAATAGTAATAAACGTAAGCGGGAGAATATATTTATAACGATAATCAATACGAAATTGATGGTAGTTACTAATGCATTTCAATTACATACGATAATAAAATAATTTCGTTTTAATTAAGAGGGTACATAAACAATATATAATGATCGAATTAAAGCCTATTAAAATATATAATAATGATTGAATTCCATCTTTAAAACGAAATTAATACTGTATTTAACTGAAATGCTTTCTAGATGTTTTTTTTGTATCAGTTTGTCGGTCTAGATAAATTATATATTGGCATAGTGACTTATACAAAATATTTTTTTATCTAGATGTAAATATTTTTTTTTAAACCAACAAATATCATTATTTATATAGTAATAAAAATGATTAACAAACATTACTATATGATGAGATATATCATGAATTCTTCTATAAATGATATTGTACATAAAAATAACTTTTCTCTATTTAATCACATTTTTGTTTAAATAATGATTGCTGGAATTAAAGCGCTAACTATTGAAAACATTTCGCTGGAATAGGTTAATAGTCTTTTTTTATATAATTATATATTATCGGTACTTTGTAGGAAATTCTTGATTTTAAAGTTTATATCTTTCTTTATAAACATTCTAAATACTAGCTAACAAATTGAAATTACATCTATAATTAAACTTACACCTATTGTGGTTTGGTTCAGCTTAAAATAATTTTATTCAGATCTTTAATTTAATCATTTATTGTTTTTTTATGCTAATTATTTGGTTTGCTTTCTGCCTATTACAGTCTAATCCACTAATATTGTCTTCTAGAGCGCACTGGATTACCTTATAAGGAGTATGATTAATATTTAGTTCATTCAATTGAATATTTGACTATAGGTATATATTTCAAACATACTTGTTGGCAACCATTTGTGGACATGTCCAAAAATAGTACAAACCGATTGTGGACATTTTGATTTCCCCAAATGGTCTGACTGTGTGGACATTTCAATTTATTCAATCTGCATATTATTCATTTAAATCTTATAGATCTACAATGAATGTCCATGATTAGGCGGAAGATTTTTTAGCTGTTGACAACAATTTGTTGATGCTAAAAGATTGTAATTTATTATAAATTATACCTTTGTTTAATATATAATAAAAAAATAGTTTAATATGTTATTATTTATGTTACAAAAATATTTAATTTGAAATTTATGTGAAGAAAAATCATCAATCAGTTTTGAACAAAAATTGGAATATTCAATGATTTCTAGTTTATAATATAATGATTGGATGGTTTTTGGAGGACATTTCCACAATCTGTTAGCAATGCCTGACCATTTGTGCACATTTCTATAATTCAAATGATTTCAATGTTCACAACTGATTGTGTCACAATTGGTCAACATTGACCAACCATTTGGGGACCTGACCATTTGTTGACATTTAAATAATTTAAAAGTTTTTAATGTCCACAAATGGTCAGGCAGTGCCGACTGATTGTGGACACAGTCAATGATTTAATATAAATGATTTCAATGTCCACAATCGGCCGGCACTGCCCGACCATTTGTTGACCTGACTGCTTGTTGACATTTCTATAATTCAAATGATTTTAATGTTCATAACTGATTGTATCCACAATCAGTTGGCACTGCCCGACCATTTATGGACATTAAAATCATTTAAATTATGGAAATGTCCACAAACGGTCGGGTCCCAAATGGTAAGGCTTTGCTGAATGATTGTAGACATGATCAGTTGTGAACATTGAAATCATTTGAATTATAGAAATGTCCACAAATGATCGGTCCACAAATGGTTGGGCAGTGCCGACCAATTGTGGACATGATCAGTTGTTAACATTGAAATCATTTGAATTATATAAATGTTCACAAATGGTCTGGTACTGAGATACATTTATTTACTTTTACTTGTTTAATTAAGTTTATATATTAACTTTAACAGTACGTTAGGGTCAAATGACTTATTTATGAGTTAAAATAAATTAAAAAATTTAATTAATAAGCATCACACAAATTTTTGTAGGTAAGTGAATAAAACAGTTAATATCAATCAGTGATTAGGTATAAAATATTAAATAATGCCCTTTAGGAATTTTAAAGCCATCAGGCATGGGAATTATCCAGAATTTCATAAGGTTCCTATTTTTTAAGTTTTTGGAATTACTCCTTGGGAAGACATATATATATATACATATTTAATGCACATTTAAATTGTGATTGTGTGTAATTAGATACACAGTTTTGTTTATTATTTGTCCATTTTTTGTTCTTGATATTTTTAATTCCATCTTTGACTATACAAGGTTATCTCACTATATGAGGGATTTTTAGTTATAAAGACTCTCTACAAAGTTAACTCACTATGAGGGCCCTTTTAATTATCAAACCTCTTTTTATATGAATTTACTCTTCAATCTTTCTGATATAAAAATCAATATACAGATTAATAAATTTTACAAATATAAATATATTTTGCTGGTCAAATTTTCTACTATTGAACATGATCAGTATGACCTTTAAGTTTAGAGATTTCAGATTACAAGTTCTCTGCCCATCTTTACAAAACATTTGCAAGTTGATCATTGGTAGGCAGCTGTGTTGCAAGGATATAACTTCCCATACTTAGTTATAGCATTACTTAGTGAGTTCTATGGTTTGATGATAGAAAGTTTCTTTAACTCCATGTGGATATCCTTGATGTAAAATCATCACAGATGAAAAGTTACACATAATGCCTTTTTAGTCAAATGCACAGTGCAATCTTATCTTGCAACATATCTGCTTTGGATCTCTTTTCAAATAAACCAGCTATTAGCAAATATGTAAACTGTTGCATGTCACTAAAAAGGAGTAAAGTTACAGCAGTCAGGGGAAGAAGGCCAAAAACAGATCATCATAAGAAATTTAAAATTATGTTGAAGCAATTAAGGAGTAAACAATCTGTGAAATGTGATTCTCATAATGCTTGCATGAACAAAAGAAAGCAACCAGAGAGAAGGCATTGAATGACCTAATAATGAAGTTTGTGTTAAAACACTATTTAAATGTACATCTCATGATCTGATCATTTTTGATCCCATCTTCATACAATATAATTTTTACTTTATAATCTAGTTACCATTTATTTTTATTAAACAGTAAGTATTGAGCTAAGTATATTATAAATCGTTATGTATATATTTTAATCTGGTGTTGAAAAAATAATAATTTATATAGTATCAGTTTTAATACAAAAGTAAACACATTTACCCAAGCAACTAATATAATGTTTTTTTAATAATATTTATATATGAGTATCAACCCAAGTACATGAAATGATAAAATAACCATGTGTTATCATATACATGCATTTTTTTATTACACTTGAACAATACATATTAAGATTTTGCCAGTGGTAACCTGACATTTCAACAGCAGGTGTGGCCCTAAACAAACTTCCAGTTTTTTTATGATCAGCCATTCCCATTCAAACTAAGTATTCTATAAAAATAAATTAAATTCGGTTCTAATATATACAATATTTCATGGATTTAATAGAGATTTGCTATTTCAAATTTTCTATATGTCATCTAAATTTAAATAGTATTAATTCTAGTGTTATTGGAATTGTCATCAAGTTTTGGAATTCAAGTAAACATTAGCAATACCGTTTTTTGAAAGTCAAAATTTAATGAAAAGTGTATTTTTACAGAATAGTTATTTTACATGTATATAGATATATGCAGTTTATTTAAACTTATGATAATTTTGAACATGTAATTGTTTTAATTTTCAGAAATTTATGAATACAATTTGTTAATTCAATTTATAATCAAACTTTTTAAAGTTTGGTCAACAAAATAGTATATCCATATATATTGGTTATGGCAAACCAGTAGCCACAATGAAATATAAAAATGCAGACATGATCATCCAAATAATAAATAGTAATTGTTGATATTTTTTAATACATATAAATTTCTGTCTGGGTTAGATCTTTAAAGATTTACAGGCTATCCCATTATTAACAAAATTTTGAAATATTAACTATATAGGGAAGAGGGGAATCTTGCAATTACAAAACAAAAATCTAAGAATTACCAGATTGTGATATATTGCAAGAATAGATTGTAAAATAAAATAAATTAATAAAATGGATACTAATTTATCAACAACAATATTTGCAACAAGTACTTATAATCAAGGTTTGGGAGAAAAATTATGAACTATTCAATAATATTAACAAAGATTGCCCCTTTTGAGTTACATTTATAGGTCATTGTGAATGGCTGATTTTAAGTATTAAATTTCAGAAGTATTCCCCCCTCCTAATTATTTTTATTGACATTTTGAATATACTTTTAAACTCATATAAACTAAATTTTGGTTAAAATGTGCAAAATCATGATCCTGTTATTTTGTGACATTCATTTTGTATTGGTTTGAATATCTGAGAATTCTGTACTATAATATATATAGATTTGATAATTTTTTTATAAAGAGCATTTTATGTTTATTTGTGTAAATTCTCATGTTTAATAAATATAGTTTTTACATTTATATTTTACATTGTTAAGAGAATGAATATGAATATTTCAAGGATTGATTGATTGCTTAGCTAATCATACAGAAATATTTATATGAAACTCAAACATTTTTTTACAAAATAATATATAATAAAAATATACAATACAAATATTCTAAAATAAATCCTCCCTTCTAAATTAAACATGTCTAAATACAATATAAACCTTATATATTTACATGTAGCTACAAAATTAGCTATGTTTATAGGTAATATATTTATTTTTGACTATATGAGTTCTTCTCTTATTTGTAAATATTGACTAATTATAGATTTTACAACAAATTAGAATATTTCCTGTTTTATATAAATATTGTACCTATACTATAACAATAATAAAAATGCATTTTGAACTTCAGCTGTGAATGGATAACACCAATATAGTTCCATTTTATTCTTCTTCCCCGCCACCTTGTACATCTTTCACACCCGATGATGGAACTCCAACTGAAGAAGAACCCAATGGTACAATACCACATCTATATGATTCCAGTAAGACAGTCGACTCTATTTTTTGATCAGAAATTTTGAATTTATTGTTCAATATTTATTTTGCAGGTATGAAACAAAATAATTTGGATTTGACGTCTCATATCGATTCAAGTGAAGAAGTAGAAGATTGTGGAAAACCAACAACTGCACCTATTGTTAAAACGAATGGAATCAATAATATGTTAGAAGAACCGTCTTTCCACGACGTTAGTGAGAGTAAGGACATTTCTTGTAGTAGGGAAGCAGTACATGGAACAAGCGATGTGGTTGACACTGATCAAGCAATCCCACCTGACGATAAAAGTGAAATTAGTTGTTCTATAGTAGCAGCAACTGAGTCTGTCTTAAATTCAGATCAAGTACTCCTCGCAAAACACCTCTATAGGGTTGCCAAGGGAGAAAGTGACGAGTCCTTTGAAGAGGCTTTGGCTAGTGGGTCATTACAAGTAGAACACGATACCATAGATGGAACTATAACTGATGCTAACTCCGAGGATGAAAGAGAAGAGAAGTATTCTAATCCTGATAGCTTTATTGTTGATGACACAGATCAAAAATCTGTATGTGAACCTGCAAATGGAATTGTGAATCAACTCAATTGTACAGAATATGAACCAACCGTATCAGAAGAAAATTCACCTCGATCCCAACACGAAGAATTCGGAGATTTTTCTGCTTTCAATGAAACTAATTTGGCTGAAGATGTGACATCACATCATTCCGTTTCACCTGACGTTCACGAAGATTCTATCCACAAGGAAACAGAAACCGCAAACACCGATGATAATGTTCTTCCAATTGTTGCGGATGTGACTGAAGACGATGATTTTGATGAATTTTCTAATGGTCTTACAAAACCTGAAACAGGAGCAGAAAACAGTGATGTCGAGGATAATGTTCCTCCAATTGTTGCAGATGTGGTTGAAGACGATGATTTTCATGAATTTTCTAATGGTCTGACTCTTACAAAACCTGAAACAGGAGCAGAAAATAGTGATGTCGGTGATAATGTTCCTCCAATTGTTGCAGATGTGGTTGAAGACGATGATTTTCATGAATTTTCTAATGGTCTGACTCTTACAAAACCTGAAACAGGAGCAGAAAATAGTGATGTCGGTGATAATGTTCCTCCAATTGTTGCAGATGAGGCTGAAGACGATGATTTTGAAGAATTTTCTAATGGTCTGACTCTTAAAAAATCTGAAACAGGAGCAGAAAATAGTGATGTCGGTGATAATGTTCCTACAATCGTTGCAGATGTGGCTGAAGACGATGATTTTGAAGAATTTTCTTCTGGTCTTACAAAACCTAAAACCGATGATAACCCGATTGACATTAAATCACGAGTAGAAAACAGTGATGTCGGTGATAATGTTCTTCCAATCGTTGCAGATGGCACTGAAGATGATGATTTTGATGAATTTTCTTCTGGTATTAGAAAGCCTGAAACCGATGATAACCCGATTGACAATAAGGCAAAAAGCAGTGTTGTTGATGACTTTGCAGATTTTCAAATTCAAACTTCGGTTTCAAATTCTGAAAAAGATAAAATAACCGAGCCATCTCAAAAAACTCTTGATGACGTAGATGATAAAATATTTTCTTATTCACATTCTGAGCAACCAGTTCATAAGAATGACAACAAAACAAATGAAATGGAAGAAGATGATGATGATTTTAATCACTTTTCTTCGGCGTTGGAACAATCTGACTTCCCAAGTTCGTCGTTTAATGCAGATTTCTCCGCTAAAGAAGATACTTTTTGCTGGTCAAATAAAGTCACGGAGGAGGAGGATGACATTACTGAGGGATTTAAACCTTTCGCGAGTACAACAATAGACAATGATGAAGATGACTTTGGTGATTTTGAAGAGTCCGACCTACCTAAACTAGAGTTTAAAAAGCCCTCCTTCTCTCCAGATGAGATGACAGTGCATGAGGAGGAAACTGGTTTTTCTCACGGGAACAATTTTAATGCTAACCCTTCTGAATCTACCATTGACGAGGACGACGACTTTGATGACTTTGCCGATGGAACTACGCCCAGGGCAGCAAATTGGCAGTCTTCTGCAAGGAAATCGTCGGTTGAAGCTGCGCCTACGCTTTCACAAAATCGTCCGCACCCACCCAAAGAGGGTCTATTGGTAAAAACAAGGCAATTTATTTATTGGTGTATCTAACTCCTCTCTAAATTCAATTCACTTATTTTTCAGGCGCAGCTTTTATCGAAATTGGAACCAGTTTTGGAGCGCACCTTTTCTGAACCCGAACCTGATGTTGAACGGGAGTCTTACTGTCACCCGTCCGACGACGCCGATAAACCAGAGGAGTCCCGGGCAACGGAACATGACGACGAAGATGGTCCCCCCACGACAACCGATTCCTTTTTATCTGCGTCTTTGGAGATAAACAAAAAGAAGACTTCTGGGCATTGGTGAGGCCGACACTTACAGCTTCCTATAAACATATATTGTAGTAAAGTTAAATCAAGTTTATGTTTTGAATTGTTCTTGAAAAGTTTCATCGTAACATTTGGCCTTATTTTGGGACAATTGATGTTCTAGTTGTTATTTTTCGTCGCTATATAAACAGGATAATGTTCTGTTGATCCTTGTTTGTCTAACATCTAATAGAGACGTTGTCTGGGTGGAAATTATAAGATTATACGTCATAATTATTTGTGGCTAAGATTCAATTATGATCGATTTTTGACGCCTTATTTGATTTGGACCGCTATTTCCGTTTTAGTTTGTGGACTCAACTCATCGACTATGACAACTCCCTGGTGTTCAAGTACAATTGGCAGGAATCTCGTGGTTACGACGAGTTCCTAAAATCTCTCGGTATTGATTATCGAAATGTGGTAAGAGGATGACGTCATTCTCATTATTGTTTTCCCACCGGAAGGCTTCGTATGGATTAATTATGCTGAGCTTATAATCTCTTGTTGTCTTCTATAAAGATCAATTAAGGTTACTTCTCTATTCTACTGTTTGTCATGTGAATGCTTTGAACCTATGCCATCCATTGAATTAAATGCGATGTATTTGGGGAGGGTTCTTTCAGTTTAACCATAAAAGGTAGGCTTCTATTATCCATTTTGATTTGACCTCTTGTGGCTGTGCACATTTCGATTCAAAAAGCTGTATTTATTAAAAGCATTATTTTAAATTCTGGCATTTCAATTTGTGTTTTAACAATTTTATTGTTTTGAATGCTTTCTTTTATATATCTAATGATTGCTACCTATGATACGCAGTTAGGGTTACACACATTCAAGGTGCACAATCATACAATTGTTGATGACTTTATGTTTATTTAAAAATTACACAATTCTATCGCATATTTTGGGAGAAGTGTTGTACAATATCGCTGTAATTCCGTTCAAACTGGTGATTGTGTGCTTGGTGTATTTTCAATATCAAATTATGTAATTGTGAATGTATTGCTCATGATACTTATGATATTGCTAAATAATTAAAAAATAAAAGGAGGTTTATTCTAAGTAATTATCCTGCATAAGTATATTTCTGTTCCAGTTTCCCTATCACAGTTATAATATTGTTATGCTCAAATTCTATATATAGAAATTTTATACTTTGGACAAATTTGTAAAGTTAAAAAATGAGTTAATATGGACAGTCCATTGCAAATTATTATTTTTGGAAAACTTTATTTAACGTTTTGAGATTTTTTCCTTTTTGAATCCAAAAACTTTCAAATTGTTCGTTGTTAGTTCAATTATAATCCAAAACTTGTTTGATTATTCGAATGTTAATTCATTATTAAATGCTCGAAGCATGAACGTTATTATTATTTATTCCAGTTACTTTTTTTATGCAAGCACGTTATGTCAAAATTATAGTGGACCCTTTAAGATGTTTTATAATATATTATCATAATTTCTGTCATAAGTTCTAGCGAATAATGTTAATACAACTGCATATAATCAACGCAAAAAGTGATATATATTAAGGTAATTAGAAATCAATTGGTTAAGATGTAGGCATTTGTTTATTGTATAACGTGTGTATCGTTACAAGGATGCACTTGTCTCATTTTATTTATAGTCTAATACATTTGATAGAAGGGAGATGGAAGAGGTGTGGTGAAAGGTACACTCATCAAAATCCTTTTTGTACTGTTAATTAACATAATATATTATTGATTATTGTAGTTTTGCACTTTTTTAGCTATTCTAATGAATTAGTCGTATATGTATACTCGAATTGAGTCTAATTTTAAAATATTTATTGTGATAGATTATAAAAAAACTTATTTTGTTTAAGTTTTAAATGTCTTTATGTTAATCATAATCATTTGATTAGTTATTCTTTAGTAAATAGTGCACCCACTTAAACCATTCTGTTTTAGATATCTATATGTACTATAGATAGTATTATAGACACAATAACTTGTTTATATCTTGTTTATAACTTGTACATTGTTTTATTCAGATCAGACAAAGTGTATCAACAATTAACATTTAACGCAATTTTCACCAATTGATCATTTTCTCAGACATGTATTTGTAGTAAATTTGTAGATTTTCATACTAATATAGGAGTAAAGTTTTGCACTGAACTGATGACTTTTTCGTGTTTATCATATTAATTGATTACTCTTTCAGGCTATAAAGTATTATAAATGTGTGCTAATTTATTATTAATTCATATTACCGCTTTATTTGAACTACACAAATGTATGGAGGTCGGAATGTAATTATTGTTGAGTGAAATAGTCAACAGTTGGGCACGCTTGATAATAATTAAAATGGGTATATACTTTATGTCATGCAGGAAAAGAAGGGATATTATTTTTTTACTGAAATATCAGTTTAAATAAAGCAAAATGTATCAGAAGGTATTTCCAATTGACCGCTGGCCGTATTCCTACATGGATCAGTTTATCTGCTTTGATCTCAGCTCATTGGACAACGGAAGCCCGGTCTACCAATGTTCGCCTCGCAACTGGGCCTCCTTGAGCCAACACGAGGAGTTGCCGAGCCATCACAACCAGTGCACTCCCCCAGCAACACCACCCCATCGTCATCTGACCTGACGCCCACCAGTGCCGGTGGTATTGTGCTGCCGTCAAGCAGTGAGGCCCAGCCCACAGTACAACAACAGCCCCCTAGTTGTGACTCATCCGCCCCGCCTGCTGTTCCTGTGGCGACGGCTCTACCAGCTGGAAGCATTCCTCCGCCAGAGTTTGACTGGGGTTCCAGTGGACTTACAAATCCTTTGGACAGTGAGTTGGCTTGTCAATCAGTTTAGTCTTGTTGGAATGCTTCTAGATATTATTTTGTTGTGCACAGATTGTTAGTGTAGTGTTGTTCCCCTTTATTGAGCATATTGTACCTCGTGATTCCTCAAAATTGATTGTTATAACTTGCGTGCATGCTGTTTTGTCCGTATACCAATTCACTTAATTATTTATTTATTTTCTAATATTCAAGGGAAAGATTACAGTGACATTGTTTTAACTTTAATCAATCGAAGTTGTCTTGTTGAATACTTAATCAATTTGAATTTAGTAAATGTCTAATCTCATGATATAATAATACGTAGTTTAGCCTGTTCAAATTGTTTTATTTACCTGAGATTATCTTATCACTCGGTTGTCTTGTCCTTATACAATTTGTTATACAAAGGTCAATAACTATAGATGTCTTGTAGATATATTTAGATTACATTACTTACACCTTCGTATAAAAATCCCTTTTGAAAGAACTAAATTATTTATGCGACATCTATTTTAAATTTGCTAAACTTTTTTTTAATGATTTTGTATAATATTGGTGTTCAATTTATGATATGAGATAATATTTACCATACAAATAACATTATCATTTTTATATTAGGAAATCATTAAAAACGGTTTGAGGACTCAATTCTTTTAGCTGCTTATTTAGTTTTAGACTTTGTCTTTCTTTCTTAGTTTTTGTTGAAATGGGTCCTTCGAATAATCCTTAGCAATGTTTTTAACTTTAATACATCTGAGTTAGAACTGTTCAGTGCTATTTGTTCTTGTGTGTTTCTTTGTAGTATTGCAAGGGGTTTTATTTCCTTTAGATTCAAGACGTTTTGATGTTTTCAAATCGGTATTGTTATTATTTCCTTTTTCTATCGATTAATTCATGAGTTTTCGGATTTTTTCAATTGTATCCTGAATCATTCGTAAAAAAGTCAAACGTTGGTATCTTTTAAGATAAGATATCCCTCCACTCCACTCATAGGAAGAGCTCTCAGTTATTTTCTAACAGTGGATAGTTTGTGGATATGTTAACTTTAATCATTTCGTTTTTTATGTCGTTGTCCAGGTTTTCTTCTGAAATATCATTCGAAGAGATTTATCAATGGAATCAAAGAATGATAGATTTTATGTGTCACAAATGTTTCTCATTTTGTATCGCTGAAATGTCGTTTTTGTTTCTTAAATGCCGTCCAGAAAATATTGTCCTATGTCGTTTTGCAAGTACACAATATAGTCTTGAAGAATTATTTAAACGTGAATTAACACCGAAATCTCCATTGCGCTGGTCACACATTTGAACTCCCTGTGCTGTTTGGAATAGAAAGCTATAACATTCTAAATGAAATGATATATAGACAATTGAGATTAAAGGAAGACACGTTGTGTTTAATTATATATTCAATAACTGAAGTAATTTTACAGCCAATTTTCACTATAAATTTGTAACATGTTATTCAGTGATATATCTATTGCGTATATGGTTCACTGCTAGCTACCGATATTGCGCTGTCTGTAATTAGGCCTGTTTTTTTATTCCTATTAAGAATATTATAAATAAATCCTATATAGCGTATACCGATAGTGCATTCTGCGTGCGTACATGTAACAGGGTCTGCCACTATATTGATACTACCAACGATAGTGAATCAATACTGCCTTATCAGACCACAAATGTTCAATTTAAAATAATAATCTTTGTTTTGAAATATATGCACAAGATAGATATATATAAATAGAATATATTTATGAACTTAGAAGATCAGTACATAACTATATTATGTATTAATCTCTTTCTTTTATTTAAGCACGTTGTGCAATACACATTACTGAAGTTCCAACTATTCGTTTTTAATTTAGTAATGTAAATATGCGGAAGTCGTTATTAACATTACGTTCATTTGTTAGTCTAAAGCAGTCCACTATATCGGTTTTTGACTGTATTATATCACTATTGTTAATTTATTAAATTATGATTTAATAAAACTAGATGTGTTTCTAAACTGTTAAGAATAGGGCTTTTAAATACTCCCCTCCCTGAAATATTCCTTCTATTTATTAAGTTCAATTAAAACTGTTAGTTTAACTGCACTTTGACAGGTAACAACTGTACTGTGTTTTTGGATTTGGACTTTCTTGAGTTCCATCCATCTTGCACAAAACCTGGCTACCCCGCAATGGGTAGAATTGGTCCTCTCAAGGGTATGTATGAGTGTTCTATGTTTAAGTCACTATGCGAAGCTTGGGCTCCAACCTATTTACTTTAAATAGGCTTCATTGAAAACACTGATATGTACATCTTTGACCTACAATTAACTACTTTAGCGTTCATCATTTTATAAAGAAATACCACTATTATGCGAAATGGCGTTCATTGTTTGTTTTAAATACTGTTCGTGTTAAATTCTTATCTAAATTTGCTAAATTGTCATCTGTTTTATTTTATATAGCGAAGTGTCTTTTTTATTTATTGTTTTATTTTATTTACAGTCTGTTTTATTTTCAACAAATCTGACAATAAAGTTCGATCGTTTGGAATATTTCTAAACGTGTGTACTTAAGAGTGTATATGTCCTAAATACATAATTATGATTAAATTAAATTATATTAATTTCAACAATGGAGATAAAATTTTAAAGAATTTTGTGCCTGAAAGAAATCAACAAATCTTCAATCGCGATAAATTCAAAAATAAGTAATTACATAAAAATGCTATAAAGTCATTAATTTTATTGCATTCACTTCCGTATGAGAGACCATTGATTTGAATATTTATTAAAAGCGTCATATTGTTTTGATTCAGAATAATTTCTGCCCTTTTATGTTTTTTTTCGTTCGCATCCAAAAAGCTGCTCGGCATGTTTTAATTTGGTGATTACAATGTTATGTATTGCACGTTCATTTATTTTTTAAAGACTTCGGATTATTTTGTTTTTTGTAATATATCATAATGATACATTATTTTATTTCAGCTATGAAATTGTATTGGTACAATGACACTTATTTCCTGTAAATGTTGTATTTCTAATATGTATATAATGTGTATGGTGAAGTTTTATCGTCTATAGTATGGATTTCGGTTTAAACGCATGTAATCCTAAATAATATTGTTTGTTATTTCTTTTCATCATTTTATATATAAAATATGTTATTCTTATCTTACTTATTTTTATTGTTATATGTATTTACTACTTAAATATTTGATAGTAGTATAACTGATTTATAACTTATTTTTATGTGTAGAATTAGAGGATGAATTCCTTCGTGTTGACGAGCTATCGGCGGACCCGAGCCTTCGTCCAAGTCCCAGTGACTCCGCACTCCAGCGCATTCTTCTCAACCAACAGCCCTCCTCTTATGTCAACCCCTCCACCCATGATGAGACTGTTTTGAGTGATCAGACCAAAGATATTCTAAGCCGTCTTCCTGACCTGTCCTTCATGAAGGCGCGTGTTCTTATGTTCCCTGTAAAAGCCACTGACTACGATCAATGATAGATATTAAATTTATTCCTTGGGATACGCTCCAATTCTGTCAGCGAAAAGTTGTCACGATTTGAATTATTTGATAAACCAACACCGCAATACTTCATTCATTCCAACTAGTATTGCGATGAATTTAAGAATGAATTCTATATTTTTTTAATTAAGCACGGTCGTTTAATTCATTCAAACATTTTTTTCAACTTGCTCCCATCTTTATAGGTCTGTTTTCAATCTGAACGATTTGTTCATCTGGGTGATTATTTGGGGACCAGTGTATTTACGTATTGTGGCCATGCCGTTGTCTTTGATTTGTGTTTTTGTGTGTGCTCCTTCTTTTTACATTTCACTCACACCCCATCTATAAATGTCATAATACAGAACTACGATTTAAAGCAGATTTTAAACCTCTAATTTTCTTGGAACAGGGAACCATTAATTCAAGCTACCGTTGTATCTAGACTATTCTAAATGAATTAGTTGAATACAGTGTAATGATTTCAGATGATAACTTTGTATTGATGCTGGCTGTGTATCTATGTATATATCATTTTCCTCTCCTATGTGTACCGATCTTTTAAATAAAAACAAATCCTTCAAATAACCGTCAAAATTTGAGGCTTATATCATTGATTTATTGAATTGTATATGTATGTATACAGTTGATATTTTCAGTTATGGTTATTCAATCTCTGTGGCGAATACTACCTCACCAAATTATATGCATATCTTCAATTAATTTTATAACCATATCTTGTATATTCAATGTCAAAGCAATGTAAATTCAGCATTTTATTTACAAAAAGCATATGAATGTGTTTATATATATTGAGGTCTGTGATAAAAACCATTCGTGGAACAATCGCAATTATCTATCGTCATCACACGACCTTGGACAATAACTTCATCAAAGCATAATATTTGTTTGTTGTTTTCATTCCACGTTTCCTGTCCTCTCCTCTTATACAGTTTACAAAAGGTGTACTTGTATTTATAAGGTTGCTTCGGTTATTGTAAACATCTTTCACTCGTAAAGTTTCCAGTAGTATGTATTCAAAAAGTGAGGACTGACTATTTGTACTGTTCTAATTTTGCTCATTTCGTCTGTTGCTCGAGCGATGGCATTCGTATATCTTTGTTAATTGTGTGTTAAATATATAGTTTACGTTAACTATGATATGTATTAACTTACTATGATACTCTGTTTAATAATAAATATACTGTTTTGTCTTAAAATGACTTGTTTTTAGTTTTTGTAGTTGGTTCTATAACTTTTTACTTTGAATATTTATTGTTTTATTTGATTGTTGAATATTCATACTTTAAATGGGTCAAGAATTACTTCACATTCGTTTCCGCAAAATGCTTTTTACAAATAAAGAAAACGAATTTTTAATTAATCAATCGGTAATGTCCATCAATCATTGTAGTAACATTTCTTGTAACGATGTAAATATAATATTATGTTTTCAAAATGTTTTTTAGTCTTCCGAAGAGCCTGCACATTCAACTGCACCGAAAATAATGTCAACTGATCAAGCTGATAAACCAATTTCAGTTGGTAACTAAAATCTTTTAACCTACAATATGTAACCGAGAGAGTATAAGTAGTAGCGACCACATTGGTCATAATTTCGGGTCTTACCTTCGAAGTTAATATCGGCTTTACAATAATTAAGGTAACCCTTGTACGGTAGTAAAAATAATTACGTAAATATTTGATGCGAGGTAAAGTACCAGGTAAAGTTTTTTGCGCATTAAATTTTGTATAAATGTTTACTATTCTCAAAATGTTATCATTGGATCATTTTTACTAAAATTTATAGTAAATATAAGTTTTAAATGGAAAGAGATAATTCCATGTTATTGATAAAAAAATCACTATGTCTATACAGTGAAAGGGTGTTTCGCAAAGAAGGACAATAAATGTTTGGATTTTGAATTTCCAAACTTTGATTCTATTCCATGGTTATTTAGCAGTGGATTACTAAATCCAATATTTCCATTTTTCTTATCAGAATTCACTAAAACTAATATTATTTTAATATGTCATTATTTCAAAAACTAAATAATGAAAAATTACTCAAAATTAGTCAAAATCTTTCATGAATAATTTACCATGTCTAAAGACACATGAAATACGTTCTAGTGTTCCTGTCATGAAATATTACTTTGGTATCAGTTGTTCAGTATCCAATCGTGAATCCATCGTCTTCCGCAGGTATCATCGGTGCCGGTATCGGAGGAGCTTCGGCAGCTTTCTATCTTCGGGAGTTGTTCGGGTCACGACTGAATCTTTGTGTTTTTGACAAGGAGGGTACCCGTGTTGGCGGCCGTCTGCGAACTGTCAGTCTGGTTGGGAAGAGTTTTGAGGCCGGAGGATCCATTATCCACGACAGGAACCAACTTATGAAACATTTTGTCAACATTCTCGGTAACTAAAGTTGACATTTTTAAGTCGGTTAAATAATTCCTGCCTTAAATTATTTATTATATTTTAAAATGGATTCATAGCATCTTGTTTGCCCTTTTTTATTAGACTATTCTGAATTATTTTCTAAAATTATCCATCAATATTCGTTTTATCGATTTGTATTTCTAAAAAAGTCAGTTTATTGATTTGTATTTGTGTCGTACAGATTTAAAAACGATTGAACAGGACACCAGCGTCATGTTCTTTGATGGTGAGAAAACTCTCTTTCGTGGAGGAAGTGGCCTTTTGCTGAGTCCTATGAAATTTCTCTTGCATTACGGCTGGGATGTTATCAAAATTATTAGAGACAGCAAGCGATACCTCTCCAAGTTTGACCGGTCGGTACATCCTATTCATTATAATGTCATTTAAGAATTGTCTTAGCATTAATACATGAATATAACTGTTATGTTGTTTCGTCTTTCGTATTACCTGTTCGATGATGTTTATTCAAATGTAATATTTAATCTATCTTCTAGTATCAGTGTTCATACGGAGTAAAAATCTTCGCGTCTGTGAACAAGATAATAAGGCAACATTAACTTTGCAAAATAATGCGACATAGTTTTCGATTGTTTTCTTTAATGATTTTATAAAATAAAAGAGTTTTTCAAAAAAGCTTGAATGTTTGTTGTAACCGAATAAATTATTTTAATTATCAAGTGGTTTTTGTTACATGTCCTTTTCTCCCATTCTCTTTCATCTACGAGAATCTTTATGTGTACACCTCTGAACTGTGTGCTCTAGAGAAACTCTAGCAGGAATGGTCCGGTGTGTCAAATGTGACAAACTGGCTGAGGTGGCGGACCATCCCTGCTCTTGATCTATCTCTAGATCAGGCTTTGGAGGGACAATACTTTGGTGGATTCTCAAATCCGAATCTGTCCCTGGAGCAACTAAAGATTTCTACAATCTGGATTTGAGTTATGTAAAATTTTCTATCAAGTAGATAAATCGGTGCAGAAAATTATGATATTTCGGAGAAAAACTTGTACAATTTCAAATTAAATGTAGAGATTGTATTGTTTCATTAATAACAAAATTACATGATAACTCTGGTTGATACCATTAACCACTGTGAATACACAAAATGGGAACCCTTGACAACAGGTCTTTTATATGAGCAGCTGGTCTCTTATTCTTAAAAAGGACAACGAAGACAGGAGAAATCAAAAGGACAACGAAGACAGGAGAAATCAAAAGGACAACGAAGACAGGAGAAATCAAAAGGCTGCTTTAAACGAGAAGATATGATTAACAGAAGAAGGATCGGCGGACAATTTCTTCAAGGATGCTTAGAAGGAACGAAATTTCATTTTTCTGGATGAAAGTAATTCTGTAAGAGATGAAAGTCAGCTGCAACTTTCCGGTGTTATTGTTATTGATGGAAGTACTTCTTGATTTAGATATGTGAAATGTTAAGATTTAAAATACATACTGTCGAATGTCCACAAGTTTAGTCAAAAAGTCTTATAATGGCTCTGGAAAAGTCAGGAACCCTGAAGTATTTTTTTCTGAACTTGGTTTAGCTTTAATAACATTGTCACTAGAGTAGAGATCCTCTATTTTTATTCCTTCTCGGTTCAGGATCTACAAATACCAGGATGAAGGCTACTGCTTCTCAACTCCAGCTGAATTGTTAGCTAGTATGGATCCCCGATTTCTCCGGATGACCTCCATTTCGATAAGTGAATACCTTTTCCAGAAAAATTACAGCCGTCGATTCGTCAACGAAATAGTTCATGGTGCTCTTAAAAATAACTACAACCAGTCAATGGATAAAGTTCATGCGTTTGTCGGTGAGTTCTGTTGTTCTATGTTGTCTGAATTAGTTATAAAAACAAACTCAGAAGGTGAAGAGTGTCCTAATGAAAATATGAATTATCAGGTTCAATCGCTCTGGTGGGCACCTTGCCAGGAACTTTTGCAGTCCAGGGTGGTAATCATCTTGTTCCTCAGGGCCTGCTACACAGAGCTCTTCAGTTGAAGGAAGATGCAACAACAGTCCTGCCAAATTCACAGGACACATTAACTGCCGCGGATTGTGGTGTTGTCTGTGCTGATGTCGTCCAGGTTGAGAAAATCCAGGACCACCCTCCCAGGTGAAATGTTTCTTTTGATTATTGTTTCAGTGCTCAATATTAGAAAATGTACCCAAAGCAGGATGAAAACATTATTTCTACACGATTGTATTTGACCATTCTATACATCTCACAATCGTCAGGTTTTCCGTTCATTTCTCGGCCGCCTCCAAGCTCCCTCCTCAAGAGTTTGATTATGTGGTGCTCGCGGCCCCCCAACACCAGGCTTCTCACATATCACTGGTCAATATTTCCGACCATGACTCATCGGCTCCACTGAAGCGAACATTCCAACCTGTCCTCACCACCTTTGTGCAAGCTCGCCCCAATAGAGAGGCACTGGGATTGAATAAATGTAAGTGATGCAAATAAAAAAGATGCTCCTTCGTTTATTTTAATAAAATAGAAGCTAAAAATCATGTAATTAAATAATTTTTGAATATCTTTAATCAATAAAAGGAAACCTGCAATGTATAAATGCTCCATTTACTTAAACCAATATTGTGTCAAACAATTAAATAATCCGACAATAAACTTAAAAGTTACTGCTCTTCTCCCAATTCTTCTTCGTAAGACCCAAAAGCATTGATAAATCTTCTTCAAAAGCAGATAGATTTTGATATATTATTTCTGTGCGTACTACTTAATAAAGGATAAAAAATAAAATGATAGACCTCCAATTACCATGATTAGCGATTATTGTGTTGATATCGAATACAATGAGAAACGCAGACAACTCATCATCGATTTTCGCACATTCCCGGCCATTTACTAATGATGTGGCGTTATAAAACTTCTGTCCGACCACTGGAGCATTGTCCCCTTGAACTCGTAAGTAATGCACCTACAATAACTCCCGATACCCTTGTCCTCCAGCATTGACTTGCACAGGTACCCGGAATCCTTTGTGCTAAATGTAGCTCAACTTCATGCTTGAAAGACCTTTTAGCTCAGTGGACGCGTGCATGAAGTGGAAGATATAATGACACAGCGTGAAAATCGATTAAAGTAAAGTGTGAAAATAATGTGATTTGGTGTACATATGACCACAAATTGACGGTATCCGAATAGCCTTTTATTTCTAAACAATAAAGAATTGTTGATTAATGTTTTGGAATATCGTAAAACTTAAGTAATTAAGTAAAATTAAGTAATTGTCCTAAAAGCACAGCTAATTCGGGGAATCCTAGCCCATGTTAACATAGTTAAATATGCTCTGGGATCCGTTTGTAGGATAATATAGGAAAACTAAAATAGCAGGGGTTCAAACCAACCTTCCCAACACCGCTTGTAGACGTCCATTTCGGAAGGTTTTACACTATTATCTACAATTATAGGATGTCAATGTTGATAATTCGCTCCTGATAGCTGGAGGGTGCTAGCTCCGGGATATTTGATATTTTTACAGTAGTATGAGACAATGACTACTACTCCAACCCCCCCTTATCCCCCCCAAAAATTTTCGTATTAATTTTTTGGAACGTCGCATCTTTTATTATTATTTATTAAAAAAATTGGGGCGAGGTGAGGAGTAGAAGTCACTATCTCATACTACTTTTCACAAATTAAAACATTATATAATTTTATTAACTATGTGATTATTATCTATGATTATCAATTACTAAGGTTTTTAATATTAAAATGAAATTAATCAATTAAAAGGGATTATAAATATAAACACAAATATATTTCACCCACGATATTTAAACATGACCTTCTCCCTAACAGTCGAGTCGTCAAATAACCTCTTTATCCTTTACGGGTTGGACACAATGCCTCTGTCGAAGGCTCTTCACCTCGGCGATGACAAGTCCAATGTTTCTGCGTCCTGTCCATTCAACTCACTGGCTAGCTTCCCTTATTCGAACGTTCAACTCAACAAAGAAGGAGCAACAAAAACAGTGAACTCTGGGGTCTGTAAATTCTTTTCTGATCCCGAATCACAGCCCAGTCCTGTAGACCTGTTGCGAACATATTTGGAAGATATTGGGGATCTAAGTGTTACCAGTTGGCTGGCATACCCGAAGTACGAAGTATTGGTAAGTTCAACATGCTCCTGGTATAAGGACCGTGTATTCTTCTTCTTGATGTTGCATTGTTTTCCATTTCAGACGGATCCTAAACGTCAACTCGGATCATTCTGCCCCACTCCAGGTCTGGTCTACCTCAACGCTATTGAAAATGTTGCTTCTGCGATGGAGATGTCGGCAATATCTGGTCGAAATGCCGCCTTACTAATTCAGGCTTGGAACTCAGGGGATAAAACTAAGATTGACTCCAATATTGCAAACTAAACTTGACGATTATTTTATAAATTTGATCTATTTAATTTTTTTATTTTATATTTTCGTATTTTTTAATAAATTTATTTTTTTGATAAAAATGTTGATACTTTTAAATGTTTTGTTGTTTTGTTGCGAGGCCTTCTTTTTTATTTGTGTATTTTTTGCTTGTTTGTATTTTTCGAAATTTAATTTTTTTGTCTATCAAATGCCTCGATTCAAATAGTACAGTAATATTTCGTAAATATTATTTTAATACCGTTTGTATAGTATAATTTTAAGTTTAAGAATTCGTAGGGTCATGCAGAGCCGAGCCAGCCATATTTAGATGGTGAGACATACTCGGGTGTCTAGGGGACGGGACGAGCCCCGGCCAACGGGGTCTTGCAAATTTTGTTAAAATTGCCCCTGTTAAACGATATTTTGAAACAATCTAAGTAGGAATTTTTAATATGATACAAAACATTATCTAGCACACACACAAGTAGTATAATACAATATTTAGTATCAAATAGTGAAAAATGAATAAGTCAAGCTTAGAAGAAAGCTAACGTACCCTACGCATGGTACAATAAAGTAATTACTTATTTCTAAAGAGTAGATTTCAAGTTGTGTATTCGACGAAGTTTTCTGGTTGACAATAAAGTTCTGTTTGATAGAAAACCATTAGTTCATATTTTTTTGGCGGAAATATGGTTCGACAAACGTCGACATGTCGAATTTACTGGCCCGGCCCTGTCATGTGAACAAGCCCACTATTTTCTCCTGCTATTTTCTTATTATCATTTATATAAACTATTAAAAAATTTAAAATAACCTACTACACGTTTTTTAAATTAGTTTATTCACATTCTACTTATGAGCAGTAGGTGATTAATATGAAGTAAAACTTTGTATAAATTCAAAAAATTTAAAAATAATTTGGTTGGAATAATTTTGAGTATATCAGAAGTGCAATATATTTTCTTATTTTTTGTGAATGTTGTTTATATTTAAATAGTGTTATTTAATGAGTTAATTAATTTTTTTTAATGCGAGCGACGTTTCTTCAACGGGGTTTCAAAACATATTCTATGCAGTTCTTTTATATCCGACAAATTATGCTAATGAACGCAAAAAGTTGCTTTTTGAATTGACATTATCGAGCAAAAATGAATGCTATGTGTCCATTGATTGTGCTATAGTTGCTATCAGTGAAAGTCAAATTCGGATATTACATCACAGATTGAATAACGATCATAGCCTGGGGGTCATATCGAGAAAATTTATTTCAACATTAGAAAACGAATGACTTAATGATTGCCTGTGTTATTAATTTGACTAAATAGAAAGCATTTCACTGTATTCATAATTACTATATATAGGTGAACGTTACCTCTTAATATTATGTAATGACAGGTCTATTCCGCTTGCCAGCTTATTGCCAGAGTCATATAATAAAAAAGTGATTCTTTAGAAAATTATTGTTTGACAGATGAGGTTAATAGGACAGACCTCGTGTTTCTAAGAGTTCTAATTACTATAAAATTATGCCAACACGTCGGGGGGGGGGGTCACATGTTCTTCTATAACAGAGATTGAACCTTTATTTGATTTAGACTTGTATATGTATGACTTTTTTTATTGAAAGAAATGAAACTGAAACATGATTTACGGTGTGTCACTAAGATAAGGGTATCACCGTCAAAATAACTCACTCATCATTCTTGACCACACAAAGCAAATTCGCTCCAGTGGTCTTCTCGATTGGACTTCCCAGTGAAGAGGAAATATTAGCTACAGTGTTCCTTATCTGTTTGGAACTGCGGTCTGACCACTGCATCCAGTTGTTGAGCCTCATCTCTTATATGTATTTATTTTAGCTAGAAAATGATTTTCTGTCATGGAGGCCTGGGTCAGGCAATCGATATGTCGTGAGTGTTGATATCTTTTGGTGCTGTTTTGGTGAACAAATAAAGGAAATGAATTTGTTTAGTGGGGTTTGTGTTTTGTCTCTCTTTGTTGGCTATGTCTACAAATCTGTTGATCTAAATTTGTGTGTATATATTAGAAGTTTGTCATTGTCAAATAGTTTTATCGGGGTGTCCTTTTCGAATCTATTTTTTTCTCTGTGAAAAACGCGCCAAAAATTAAATTAAACGATTTGAACTTATTAGGAATAATATTTTTAACAGCCTTTAACATACCTTTGAATATAATATTTTTATTATTTTAGAAAGGCGATCCACTTGTTTCGCACATACTCAACTATAAGGTTTATATATAGTGGCTCCTCAAACATAATAATGAAACATTTTGCCGAAAAATCCCAGCAAAGATAAATAACACTGTCAATGTTTAGATGACGGCGCAAGCTTTGTGTTTTGAAAAGCTTATCTAGTATTATATGTTATCTATCTGGTATTATTCTTTACTGCCATATTGAGTGCTATATTATAGTTGGTTGATACGATCTTCAGGTTGTATGCTCACAGACTCCTTCCACGATATACCCACATCAGTATTGTCTTCTTTCCATCGTCAGACTTTAATTTTCTTTGGTTTTGCGTTGTTAATTTGATAAAAGTATGTGTTTATAATTATAAATAAAATTGTAATATATACGATATTCCCCTATTTTATATTATTTTAAAATATCGTTTTTTATGTCGTCCTTTTAAAATCGGTTGTACACGATTCTAAATTTCAATATACATATCGAAACAATTTTAATTATAATTATATATTATACATATAATACTAAAATTTAAATAAATTCAATATGTGTTACATTTTAAAAGTAAACATTGATAAATAAAATGTTTTAAAATATTACTTTTTATTTCTGTGAAATTGAAAATATTATGATAAGTACGTTGCAAACAGATAACTTTTATATTAGTACAGCTTTATTAGGATTTCGTAAATATAGATTTCAATGTTTTGACTATACCCATTATTATACCTATAAATACAGTGAACTTGCTGATTCATGGACCATAATCATATTTATTTAATTATGACACAAAGAAAATATAATTAAGTGAGCAATATTGATATATAATGTAAACAATTTGAAAGAATTTCTAAATATTTTTTGTATCGATTATTTAAATTAGAATAGCTTCCGTTTCCGTCTTGCTAGATTTAGAATACGGCGGGCCATTTGTTTCCATCTCTTATTCAAAACGAAATGGTAAAGCCGACTCACTTTATCATACTTTAGCAAAAGAGGTTTTCTTCTATATATATATATGTTAGAATACACAAATCGCTTAAATAGTTTTTGACTCAAACATACACAGGCTTGGTTGACAAGCTTGCTTCATTAGACACGTGCTTTGGCTATATAGTACCATTTGAAAGTTATCTCTTCCAAGTTGTTATTGAATGAAGATCTTTTATAGTTAGTGAGTTTCGCCGGCTGCTACGTGTATATAAGTTTAACTAATTTATCTAGATTAATGCCACCCATTCCATCATCCAAATGGGAACCAGCTTCTTGTGTTTCATTGGAGCTTCCATTTAGTTTGACGACTCCTTTCCTGAAAGCATTGAAGCAAAAAACATTTATGTTATACGTTTGTTTTATATATTTTCACTTGCCGAATCTGTTTTAATTGTGGTGTCAAAACAGTTTGTCTCTGTTCCATATTTAATTCTAAATTATTTTCTCTTTATTGTTTTAATGAACAAGCAATTATAAGAGCATGAGATTCTCGAATAAATCTGCTACGAAAAACAATTTAATTAAATGAAATTTTCTTGTAAATTAAAAAGTCAGACTGTTAATAATTCTTTCGTAATTAACGTTCAAAATTTGAATCCAATTTTTTAAAGGAGTTAAAACAAATTATTTGTATAAATATACAGGTTTAGCTATATAATATAACGCTATTTTGCTTCAAATGAGTTTTGACGTAATATTTACTTTGCTCTTTGATTACAAGTATAAACATGACCTTACAAAAATGGTTACATTAAAAGAGAAATATAGCACTTATCAGTTTTTCTTCATAGAGCTATTTAAGTTTAATATTGTAAGGCTATATAAATATAGAATTTTTTCTTTTCTTTTTATATATATATATAAGTGTAAGAAATATTCTTTATGTATTTTGAGTTCTAAAGTAACACAGCCTTTTAGTGAAATATAAAAAGTTTATATATGTGAAGTAATAGATTTCCTCGTATTATAGGTTGGGGTAAAACTTTTTTTACTTGAGAGATATAATATCCCACTATTAAAAAGTTAGATTAGACTTAGATCGGTAAACAAAGACCGTCTAGCAATCTATTGACTTTTTAAAAGACCAAAAGATTCGCCGATCCAACTAAAAAATAGAGTAAAGTTCTAAAGTATATTATTTTAACACACTTGATAACTTTGAAGGCGCTATCTTTGTATAGGTATTGATTTATATATAGCATTGCGAAAACGATTCGAATTTATGATTTGAATGTGCGTTGAGAATTGCTCGGTGTATGACCCCGGATCTGCTATATAATGGCAGAATATTGCTGCTTTATAAGAATCAAGAAGGCGGCTTAGGTTCAAGGGGAGTTCTTAATATACACGAAAATATAACTCTGGTATTTCTAAATTTTAAAATTTTAGTGTGATGACAGAAAAGGGTAAAAAAGTGAGGAAAGCCAAGACAGTCACCCTGTCGAGGACAGGAATATAATATATGGCAGAAGCTACTTGCAGAAGTTTCTGGGACTTAGGGACGACGAGTGTAATTTATTACCCGCTTTAAGTTAGAGCCGCGCCTGGGTCTTTCACGACTATTTACTAATACGCCTTGAAGTCTGTCACCCATCCCCTGCGCCAAGCGGGGCAAAATCATACGATCGGGAGAGAAGTCGAGAATTCATTCCAGAGAATATCTTATATTTGTTCTGCGCAGGGAGGGGTATCAGCATTAAGTATCACTTTTAGCTGAACTTAAAAAGCTGTATATAGCACGTTTATTGCCCAGAATGGTAGATTCAACTTTGGGAAAATTGCCTCATGTTAGACGTCAACGGTCTTTATTAGACTATAAACGCTCACAAATTATGAGTTATAATTCTAATTTAATGATAGAACAATAATAATGGGATATTTTATTCCAATTTGCTTGCCATAGTTTATTTAAAAATATGGCCGTCGACAACTTTCTGTTTCTATGTGTCTATTTAGTGGAGACAGGGATCATGGTCTGTTCCTCTCATTGTAGAATCTGTATAAGCGATTCAAAATGCAGTAAAAATATATTATTCATAGTCATATGGCGAGGCCAGCACACCGCCCCTTTGATCACAAATTCATTTTTCTGTCCTATTTTTATTGTCGCCAATGATAAAGTCGGTGTCATATTTAGGGAGGATTTTATGTTCTCGGGGTCTATATAATAATATAAAATTGATAGATAATTATTTTGTCCTGGGGTCTGTCTATAGCATCGCTTCCTTGGCTTAATTATAGAAAGTCAGAATGAAGAAAATTATATTACAACACTTTATCTGTTGAAGGTACTAATACTATCGCAATTATATTTTTTCTATTGATTATATCTGTCAATAATAATAAATTGAAAATATAGAGAGTATCTTTTGTGATAAGTTCAGTAAATATGTATATAACTGGGGGAGATTGTTGAAATTCAGTTATAAAATTATGTTTTTTGTACTTTTAAAGTTCATTAATATTTAATTTCTTGTTTTGAGAATTTGCTATAGATTTTATTTTTTATTTTAATGATATATATATATATATAGGAATCACCTTAAAATTAATTTTAATATATCTTTTGACACATTTCATTGGAAATAATTTACATATGGTTAAATAGTTGTCAACGAAAATGCTATACGTTTTGGAAAGTCTTTAGTATATAATATAGTTGTCAACGAAAATGCTATACGTTTTGGAAAGTCTTTAGTATATAATATAGTTGTCAACGAAAATGCTATACG
>JAUZNC010015559.1:37468-69960 GCA_034780395.1 Vannuccia rotundouncinata | reverse complement strand
TTTTGGAAAGTCTTTAGTATATAATATAGCCTTAACGGCCTATTTAAAAAAATTTTAATATTTTTTTTTAATAATTCAAAATTTTGATCTGGTTTCATGTTTATTACAATTTCATCTTGTTGATTATCTCATATATAATATGAACTGTTCAGTGATTTCCATTTTTATAATAGCCATTTTTGTGAAATTTCGAAAAATGGTAAATTTGGTCGTGATAAGAATGGAACCGCTCTCATTGAAAGTAATGTTGTGCTAAAAGTAGAAAAACATCATTTTAAGAAAAGTCATGTCGAGAGCTCACTATTCTCAAATATAGTTCAAAAATGCCAGCGAAAATAGCAGAGCGGGGGACAATTCGAGTCCATATTTTTCTGAGTCGTTGAAGTAGATATTTAATAATATATTAATTTTGTATATGTCTTAAATTAGATTAAAATAAAATAATGAATGTAATAATTCTTTAATTAAATTCAATTAATATTAATTCGTCATAATCAACATTATAATGAATGAATGAATTAATATTTATTTCAATTTTAACGCCATACCAAAGGCGTCCTCTCTTCTAAATGTCAACCTTAAGTCAAACATTTAGGAAATCCCATCTGAAGGTCATATTTGTTGGCCTATATTATTGACAATTAAACTTTTTGATTATGTATTTTCCTATTCTTCCTAATCACATAATTATCTTAAGAATCCAGACATGAATAAGAGTCTCTTTTTCCCATTATGACATTATCGTTAAAAATTATAAGAGAATAAATTGGTTTCAAATATCTGGCGTCGGCAGAACTTCCTAATGTCTTGGAAGATTTGGGTATTCAGTCAGACTATAATTCGTTACCCCACCCCAATCATGTATACCTGCTTCTATATAATATTAACTTAATTTTTCGCCCGTCATCCCAAAAAACACAAGCCTGGCTCTCCATATATAATACAACAGCTAGACCATAGAATAGATCTCGTCCTGACTATATCAATCATTAGTTATCAGCCGACGTTCCTGAAGGAAAACATGAGACTGTATCAGTCGGAGAGCTCCCTCGCTGGTGAAGTTATAGTCTGGATGTTTTCCAAATTCTATTCTGAATCATCTTAGCCTATGCAAGAAGTGGTTAACATTCCAAACTAGATGTAAAAGTTACAAAGCCTTTTTATCTCGCTCACATTGGGAAAGTTTCCTTTCAAATCTGCGCGCCCACGGCCTTGTTCATAAATTTTTTCAGCATATTATAGGGTCCACCAATCTTCTCCACATTTTTTTCTCACCTCTCGAGCGAAAAGAAACACTTGCTAATATTTATAACTACTTATAAGATGGAAAAAGATGCTGGATATAATATACTTGTAAACTAGAATATCTAAACATATCTAACATCATCCTCGCCATTGATAGGCTGGACTACATCTGATCAATTAGTTCCGCTATGGGTTGTTCTGCGTGATGCGTCCAGCGGTATAGCATCAACAGCACTGCATATAGAGAGGTACACCATACACGATTTGATGCATTATACTTATACATCTACAAGTGGATGTTAGTCTGAAATACATCTCGATTAGTATGGTATAAGTAAGGCACAACTGTAATGTAAGAATTCTAGCGAAATCTCTGTCGAAAATGGGAAACTATCCTTTCTGGCTAATTTTCTGGGCAGGGCCTGGCTCGCTGAGTGTACGGAAACTTGAAAGAATTTGAATTATTGCTATCCGCATTTCACCTGTCAAACAACTGACGTTGATAAGTATTCAGGACCGAGGTTTTCTAAACACTGTACACCAACCTACATGTATTTTTACATGAAGGATATTCCTTTGAATATTAGTGCGGTTTTCTTATCCATATATGCAAGCATTATATGTGCACATATGTCTATAGCAGCTTAAAACTTCATTTGATTTGTATAATATATATAAGGCGTGTTATTTCTACGTGTTTATATCTATAAATATGATTTAAAAACACAAACGAGAATTACTCTTTGATTTAATAGCCGTCTTTATAAAGAAATCTTTAATATATTCGCCACTTCTTTCAAATAATTTTTAAATTTAATATATATGTTTCAAAATTTGGAAAACAATTTCCAATTGTCTCGACCTTAATATGGTTTGTTTTTTCATATATATAAATCAAAAGAACTGACTCATGGACCTATATATTTCCCCATGGTGCAGTTAATAAGATTTATAACACACATACTTTGGAGCCAATATGGTCTCTTGAGTTAAAATCTAACAGTTAGATTAATGGTTTCATTATTTTGTGTATAAATTATTCATCTAATCTAAAAAGAATTGCTATTATATATGTTTGCAAGTTATAAAAATGTCTTCACAAAGATTAATTCGAAAGATTTATCAACTCAAAGTTCGTTTTCTATAATTTTAAATAATTTGAATAAGTTTTATAAAATGTACATTTTGAATCTTTTTACAACTTTTTACTAAAGGAAATGTAGGTATGTTATGTAAGTTTTTTATAAATTACTATTATTTAATTAAGGAGAACATTTATTTGAAATGAAATTGCCGCATTTTTTGTTTTCTAAATAGGCATTATCTATAATTATTGTTCTATGTGTAATATATTATTCTTAAGAATACAAACAAATTGTGACATACTTGATAACAACTGTTGTAGTACCTATAATATCATAAATTATACTTATAACTGGCAATAAATTACATCCCTTTTTTATCATTTTATAATGATATCTTAGGTTTAGTTCAACTTGAAACATGGATATAAATAATCCATACAACGTATATATATAACGATACCTTTAACAAAAAGGTATTCCAGCAATTTGTTGCATAAATCAGGAATTATTTTCTATATATCATGTTGCTTATATACTGACATCATTATAGTCACTGATATTGATATACAAGCATGTAAATAAACTGTTTATTGCTCATATCTTAATATTATCGAAATTTCGCATGCATGTATAGACATTACATTTAGAAATTCGTATCAATGTTCAATGATCATATGTCATAAACATTTAGGTGGTACCTACAGTAAAACACATTAAGGGTTAATAAAATGGCTGTTATACAGACATAGTTAAGTTCAGTCAAGTACAAAAATATTTTTGCACTTTGAGTTATACTTGTTTATTACTGTGTTTATATAAATTTAATTGGACAAAAATGTATTCAGGTATTAAGATTATCATTATAAAATCGTATAAATCCTTTTAAATTACGGATGTGATTTTAAAACAATTTTGGTGCGGATCTTGATTCCGTATGCGTTAGGTTGGAGGGGGGGGGGGCTACTATTTTATATACAAATAATATATCAATATTGCCCAAGTTTTTATATTTATTACTTTTATAGTGTAATTCCTGTTTTATTAATCGTTTATTTAAGATAGTAAAATTACATATTTTTAAGATAATATTGAAAATAGAAAAATATATACTTATTTTGTTGAGAATTAAAATGGTTTGATGACAATGATTTGTTCGTTACCAAAAATCAATTGTTAGCGTTTTTGAAATCAGTGTAATCACATCCCTGATATATGCATTCTTGTGGGAGAAAAATTTACATGAATACCTTACATTGTTCAAAATTATCAGTCGTTTTATACAATTTTATTGTTTTATATTATTTACTAACTCTGCGTATCTCTAATGAAACCTTAACGTTCTGTAATCGAAATTTTTCTGAACTTAATTCTTCAACCAACTTTTAAAACTATATTTTCAAATTGAAAAATATAAAATCTTAAACATTAACAAAAATATACTACGATCATCCATAGATATTTTTGATAATTCTTACCCAAAACTTATCAATAATCAACTATACAATTCGTAGATATTATAACAATCTAATCCCACATTATAATTAAAACTATTTATGTTTTTGTAGCCTTATGCAGATCACCTTCCAGATCCACCGGAACAACGGTTCGGTAAATTCAGTCAATAAATTAAACTTTTCTGAGTATCTCCAATCTTCTTCAGACTGCAAAAACGTTGGAATTGGTCGAACCTCAAAATGAAACAAATTGTAAGTTTATACATTTTTTCTGATTCGTTAACAAATATTGTAGTTATTATAATATCTTAAATAAATATTGATTCTTATTCCTGAACATAAACAGTTGGGTAAAAGTTGGATTAAATATGACGATGATCTTGTCAAAGTTGATCCATTATATTCATATTTTTTACATTTTCAAACTGTCCTTACAACTGAAAATCATTATAGTTGGGTTATAGTTTCACAGATGATCTGAGCATTTTATGTAACAATACTATAACATTGACTGCAGAGGTAACTTTTATTGCACCCTATAGTATATCTTGGTATCATGATCTGTGTTTGACTACCTATAGTATAGGTACTGTCTGTAAAGTAGTCAACACTATTTTTTTATGTCGGATTGATATCTTAATATTTACTACCATTTCTTCATGGAGTTTTGATTCTGCAGCCCAATCTGTCAGAACGCCTATAAAATTGGCTATAATGTTGTAACTAAGTAATGTAAGTATACAATTTCGACATTTGGCTGTCGATTATCTCCAATAATTTACAACTGTGTATAAATTGAGAGCTAACAGTGTGTAGCGGCTTGATCACTTAATGTTTTATGGGGATACAATTGGCCCATAAAACCATAGCTTTACGTTTCTGAGAGTAATAAAAGACGTTAACGGTATGAACGAATTGCCGAATTCTTGGCTGTGATTGGCTCGTGTGGACTTGCGCCGCCTGATAGTAAAGACATAAACGTCACTTGTGATAATTTATGACTCCATACTTCAAGATGCTATGAAGAGGCATTAACATTTTGTCACACACAATTATGCTTTTTCTTCTCTGCCTGGATTTTTTCTTACTGATCGGGGGTAAGTGTAGTTTTAAATTTATGACTGATAACTTTTGATAAGGTATGCATGTGTATATATTGCTACTCACCACTATAGTATCCTCTATTTTGATAATTTATGTGTTATTGAAAAGTAAATATCTATCTATACTATTCAGGGAGGTTGTGTTTTAAGTTCTGTCTGAAATCCGGGCCACATCCAGATAGAGAAGTTGTTGGCCTTTATAACTGGGTTGTTAGTCCTATTTAGTGAACTATTGGATACATTGTAAGTAAATTAGCAGATAAACACCTCCTCGCTTCATTAAGAGTTTTATGTATGGTTATGCCTATTGTTAACTATTAAATTGTGTTTAATAATGCATTATTTATTGAGTGGAAAACACGATATTAATGCTAAATATGAACCTGTTGACATTTCAATTAGTTGTTTACCCGTAATGGGTCATAAATTATGTTTTGTAATCTGTAATGAACTGATTTTCGCCGAGTATTGACCCTTTTTGTGCGAAAAGGCATAAAAATAGTAAACCAGTAGTGTTAATGGCTGAAATAATAAAATTTGAAAGACTTATTTTTTATTTTTAAATATATTTTTTTTGTTTTAATAACTTTTTTTATGGCATCAAAATTATAAATACCTCTTTATTATAGCACGCATTATATACAGTTACCAGAGTGAGCAAGTAATATCACATATTGTTTATGTTCGCATATTATGTACAACAAGCCAGACAAACACATTACCACTAGATTTTGTATATCTTGATAATATTACGGACCGAAACAGGGCTGCTGAAGGTTGTACATAGCTGCTCATATTTCATGCTGAACATGAGACAGTCGAAAATGGAGTCCAAATATGACTGACGGCTAATGAAATTCTATCTCTAAAAAAACTGGTTGTTACTTCTTGTACACAAACATTTATGACACTTTCGGCCAAGATCAAGACATATTTCTCTTACTTTAAATTCTGCTTTTTATCAAAGGTTCTTTTTATATATGTATAACTTTCTATCGAAATGTATAATATGATCCAAGTGATTGTTTGACAGATGTATAAAGTGTTTCGAAATGTTACAGAGGGTGTGTTTATTATTTTGCCAAAATGTTGGCTTCTCCTTATTCTAACAGAAACAGAATTCACCTCATAACAATAATGTGTAACGTTCACATTCCTCACACGATAATACTCCAGAAATGTTACACCAGAAACATTCTGTCTTAGCTGTTGGCCAAAGTAACCAAATAGAATATTTCCTAATAAATGATTAAAGGATAATGTATCCTTGTAGTAAACCAATTAAATTAATACGTCATAAAACATTTATTTAATGTTATAAATTTATGATTTTATTCACTCCAAATCTTATAGTTTTATAATTGATTTTCTTTGAAAGTTTTGAAGTTAAAATTGTAGTTTGAATTGGATTTCACGTATAGATTAAAATTCCTTTTTAATAGGTCATAATACATCTAAAGGCGGGGTGTTTATCAAATAAAACTTTAAAGTTAAGCTGTACATAATAATAAGTTTTAAATAATTCGAAATAGATGTTCTCTCTCTTGGCGACTTTAAGTAATTAACGAGAACTGATGATTATCTCACTCGTGAGCCCTTCAAACGAACAAACAATTCAACAGAAAGTTAATAACTCCCTTTAATGTCTCTTCCAATTTCTGCTTTTACTCTATATCGTGCATTATTCGGACTCTTGACTTATAGATGGATATAGGATGATGCTACAGTCAGATTTATTTATTGTGCGTGTTTCACGTCGGGGATGCACTGGTGATGCAGTAAGCATCGCAAATTGGGTCAACAAAGCAAAAGATGAACCGAAAACTAAAACTTGCAGCGTTGAGAATTTCCCGATTTCATCGATCCTTTGGCGGTTACAATATCTTTTTCGACCACAGCAAAGTTTTGTCTTTTTCCTATATAATTTACCTATTGAGAAAGAGTTCCAGATTTAGATGTATATTTACTATACAAAGAAATGAAGAGACATTTATATATTCAGACCACCAAAAAGTTCATTTTATACTCCAGACAGAAATTGATGGTATTCATACATATGGAGCGATATAACCATAAATTATCTTTCCAGATTCGCTTGCATTACTCTCATATGTTGGTAATTCGATTTATTCCTAACTAAATACTAGTTGTATATATAGGAAACAGTCCCATAGATATAGAATGAGCCATCTCGCATGCTATAATAGTCACTAATTATCTTTTTTGCAGTCTTTTCGCTGACAAAAAGCACAAAATCTGTCTTGCGGAGAGGTGGGAAAAAGAAGTCCATAAGATTATTACTTCAGAGAGTTACGGTTGGGTATCTTTTTATGTTTATGTAATACATTATCTTCGTATCTTGCCGACAGATGAATCCGTTTTATGTCTATTGTGTGTTTATAAAAAACACTTTATTTTTATTGTGCTTTCAGTTTTTTGGAGATCATTTCGATTTCGTATCGAGCATATCTATCTAAATATTCAGTCTGAAAGTTGTACAATTTGTCCAGTTATATAGTCCAGAATAAATTAAGAAATGACTAACACAATTTCGAAATAGCCGACAGCAGTCATCATTGTTCGTAGCGTTTTATGGTGTCTGTTTCCTAAGAAAGTTGATTAATTAGAAACGAGAGAAAAGGGAAAACATTCAACTATAACAAAAAATATGTGTAATTATCCAATTTTTTAACAAAGCTGAACTCTTCCATAAAAAATGTTTTACATATTTGGCTACATTTCCACTCTTATTTTAATAAATTGTGTAATAAATTCTCCTATAGAGACAATATCGATATGCAAATGTAAACAATATCATTTAAAAGTTTAGAATGTAGGGCTATAAACTTATTTTTATGTATTATAATAAAATATACAATTATTCTAATAGAACTACTGAAGTATATTGATATTTATATGTATATAATACTTACTTTGGTTTGTTTTCATATATTGAGTTTACCTTAAACTGAAATAAATTGTATATCCCGCAACTTATAGACTAATTTGTTTAATAACTATTTTATTATTTGGTCTTATTTTTGATTTGTATATCAGACTATCTTACATTTTCAACTGAATTTAAAAGCTGCCTTCATACACTAATTTGCTCCATTTCATTACAAATGTATTTAAATTTTACACATGCTTTCAGTTTCGCGAGTTTCTCGCATAAATATTATATTTATAAACATTTAATTATCTTGAATATTTTATTACGTTTTTTTATTTATTTGTCAACCACTTTACATATTGTGAATGCATGTGTATTATATATCTATCGTTCAGATAAACTTTAAACAACACATAAATTATTTGATTATTAAGGACAAGTTGTCATATAAAAAAGCGATTTGGTCAATATCAGTTCCATATCATTTGTCAACTACATATTTAGATTCATGGATATTATTACGTTATGATTAGATAGATTGACATTATATGACCATAAAATAAAAAAATGTTTTACAAACGTACCCAATATCAACCACAGCACTTATTAAATGGCACTGAAAAGGTCCACAAGTACTTCTTAATGTCACAGTTATCTGTAAAATAGGTTTAATAAATAAGCTGAATTCAAAAAGTACAGATTATATTTCCCAAATATCCTTTATCCGTAAATATCCTTTATCCGTAAATATCCTTTATCCGTAAATATCCTTTATCCGACATTAAACTTTAAGGTTTAATGTCAATAAAAAAGTGTTGAATATCGCTATTTCATCAAAACACAATTTTTTAAACAATTTCATGTGATTTTAAAATTTCAAAAATCAGTGTTTCTGATTATAGAGTTATTTTAAATTGTTAGAATTAGATTTATGAAATGAATTACATTCTGGTATATGATGCTAACCGCCATTTTATTCTACACATTTTATATTTCTTAAAATATTATAATGAGAGTTTATCTAATATAATAAACGGGACCACAATCGAAAATTGTCCATGATATATATAAAACGGTGTAGTTTTGAGCTATACGATTTTTTATAATAGAATATTTTTGTATAGAGGTTCAAAACTTATTTTTTTTAATGGACTATTTTTATTGCTACTATATATATTTTCATTATCTTTGTTTAAAAGTTTGTACACCGAAAAGTATATTGATTGTTATTGACTATTTTAGACATAGAAATGTTTTATATTATCAATTTAACTTTCCTAAAACACCTAAACTCTTCTCAAGCAATCCATGCTCCATGACCACTTAACTGTCAGATGTCAAAAACTCGGGGCGTGTACTTTTATAATGGAGATACAGTTTAGCATAAAGAGGCTTCTTTCTTTGTTTACAACCAAGAAAAAGTATTAAATGAGTGCCCCTACACAGTTAGCTTTAGTCCAATGTAGGCGGGAATATTTTCGTCACCGAAATAACCACGGTATAATAAAAACTAGCTGTGAAATGATGTCTTCAGCTGAATTTTCAATTAACTAAACTAATAAAATCGGTCTGATCAAAAGTTGAATATCTCATCTTCTGTGTGCCATAAAGAGTTCAGGGCACACACGATCGAACTATTAATGACTATTTCAGAAATAATCTGTCGCAATAAATAACACAATTGTTTTGGGAAATTGTGAGTTCAAATGGCAGAATCAAATATATCGATTCATTATCAGTTATGTCAACGAGAAAATGTCCTGCTGTATAGTTTTATTATATTTTTTAGATAGAAATAAGTTGAGAAATTCAGATTTAAAAGTTTTTATACTATAGCTAACTCCTCATAATAAACCCCTATTGATTTTTTTATATATTTCCATATTTTCTTCATGGATTCTCCATATTCAACTTTTTATTCTTTGATAATTTATGATGTGAAAGATTGCATGTTTTTATTCCATCTGGTGTTTACCATGATTGGGTGGGTGGGAGGAGTATTTTTTGTTTAGATTCAGTATAATCCATAGAAGTGTAGATAACATTTATGTTTGTTTACAAAAAACTTATACCATCGATTTGGAGACCGTTATCACGACTTTGAGCTTTCGTGTGTAACCTTCGATTCCATTGAATTTATTTTTATCTATAAGTTAATCTTAGTCAATTGAAAAGTTTTCAATGAGGCAGGCATGTCCTTTCTTTCAAAGGTTAAACATTGGTATTACTTGAATTCATTGTGTTTTATGCAAATATTATTTGAGACACAAATAGCATTGATACCTCAAAGTATCAAATTATTTTTGTATATATAACAAAACAGAATGTATAATAGATTAAGAACCATAAGCTACATGTTCAAAATGGCTAAGAAAACAAGTTTATACAAACAATATCATATTGTTTAAGTCGTTGTTTTGTTACTGGAGCCAAATGCTGGCCAACACAAATGTTTTAAATATGTTTGGGTTTGGTAATTTATACACATAAAAGCATTATCAAGCAGTCGTGTTTGTCGTGGGCCTGAAATGAGAACCGAAGGTGTTGCATTTCGACATTGACATGTCCATATTACTTCCATTTTCTTTACAAAGGTTATTAAGTGTTCTGCAGAACAGTAAAAAAGAGATTTATTAGACAGGCGTCAGTATATATTGTAATTTGCACTTTGACTTACCAAGAAATGACGTGAAATTCATGTAAATATAATCAATTCATGAAAAATAACTGTTTCGCTTTTATAATTCCAAAAATGTGTCAATGGCTCAAATGTATAGAATTAATAATATTAGACGTTCAAATTGTGTCAATTAAATCAATAATATTACACATTCAAATTAGTCAATTAAATCAATAATATTACACATTTTTGTATTAAATTTTCACATTTAAAAAATTAATGGTTTTATACACATAGGCCCATTTTTTAAAAAACATAACCATTACTATTTATATTAATAAATAAAAAAATTATCGAGGATGCTATATTGATTATCAAATGTGTTCACATTATGTACTCTAATTTCATCTTCATATTTAATATTGACAAATATGCCCCAATCCATGGTTCCCACCTTTTTTGGCTTTCCTTACGATTCAACGGATTGTATGTAAATATATTACCGGTCACCTCTCCGCCTTTATACGAAAAGGAGGGATTCAATAGTGGAAAATCAAGTCATAACTACCAAATTGATTCGACTACTTAACATGGAAATGATGTCCTTCCAAAGCTGGTTGTCATATGTGAGTGTGTGTTTTTAAACATTTGCTGTATATAAGAAAAAAATACAGACACAACATGTGGAATGCAATGATGAAGAGGCCGTACCTCACTGCAAAATCTTTGTAAACAAAAGTACGCCTGAATAATTTGGGAAGTTAAACTATCGTCGATGTACGTTGTGTGTGTATACTTGAAAGGTCTTTCTCAAATGCACCAACAATGTTGCTGAAAATATTATATATACAGAGAAATAAACAGACAAACATTTTGAAAAGAAATAAACAAATTGCATTTGTTTCAGGCAATCAAAAAATTATAGTCAAGTGTGTTTTTTCGCTCTCAAAAGATCTCTATATAACACATAACATCGAAAGCTAAATTACTTAGAACTCAAACCTCTTGGTAATAATTTGTACGAGGTGACTTTCCAATCAATTTCTTATCTGAATATGCTTATATAAGGCTAATATCTCTAACGATATATATATATATAACTCTCTCTCTTGACCTTCATACTATAATATATACAAAATTTGCGACACAACACCCAAATCATTTGACTGATTAGAAGTCTATACACTTAAAATCCTCTTACTTTATCAAATAGGTCGAAGTAGGTACGTTTTGTCTGTATATGCACCGCCTTTGCACTAACTCCAAGGATTTTACACATATGACGAGCTTCATATAACTTCAAATAGATAACAGTACATATTATTACTCTTGATATAAACATTACTTTAGACAGTAGTAATGTCTGTATATATTAACAACAATGTCTAAACAAATTTAGCAACACTATCATATTCATAACAAAAGACAAATTAATGTCTGGTGATTAAATTTAATTGCCCAATTCCGAGCCATTAATTAACTCTCATAGAAATCATAACATGAAAACAAATCATAAGTAACAAATACTTTACCGTTTTCTCTTAAAATTTTTACATGATGACGTATATATAGTCTCAACATGAAAAAAAATATGGCATGTATTTATTACAATTAGAATACATATATAATAAGCGTGTTAAAACATGACAAAAACTGAAGTAGTCTTCTAAATAAGCCGTTTTTTATGGCTTATCAAAACTGACAACTCTCACTAAAATTTAAGTAACAGAATGTTGCAATCATATATGCATGATTAATGTCTAAAACACACACTTAGAAAATGGCGCCACGTTTTTAAAATATATTAATAATAATAAAGTTAATATAGAATTAATTTCAGATTATTTCAAGAATTTTTAAAATCGATTTAGTGAATAAACAATAAATATAATATTTAGGTTAGCATCATTTCTGTTCATAACTAATAAGTCTTCATGAATAGAATTGTCTTCATGAATAGAATTGTCATCATCGTTCTTGTCAAAAGTTTGTGCTACACATTGACAGCTAGCGATTGCTCTACTTAAAGTTGATACGTCTACTTAACTTTAAATAACAGTTTATATGACATAAATTAATTGCAATGAAATATATTCCACACTATCATTTCAATTGCATTGTTGAATTAGATCGTTAAATTTATCAATAAATCAAATTTTAACAACTATACAAAAGTTTGTCGTATATGTATTATAGCATTATTCAGTGGAATACAGCAATATTAAAAAGTCTTTCATATAAATCATTTGCTGACATATATTATACAACAGTATATATCTATAACATAAGTCACCGTACGTATAGTGGGGATAAGGCGCACTTACTAAGTTTATTAGCTATATAATGCTCTATATAATACTTAGAAAGGTATGCAAAGATAATCTATATGTTCCCTGTATACATATAGTGGCTCTGAAATCAACATCTCTGGTGGGTTTGGGTCGGCTGACAATAATACCTTCTAATGGTATCGCGTGATGATCTGTCATAGTTCGTGGGATCCTCTATAGTTCTAGGCCTGTATATATCCAGCCTTTGAAACATATATCTTCAATAAAAAGAGAGGCGGTTGCTAGAAAGACTGCAGCGGAATATTGTCGGCCATGTCGGCATCGGTAGAAGACGTTTCATTAAATAGAATTGTTCGTTTGACCTCGCGCCGCCGCCACTGACAGACTATTATAGTTCCCCAGTATATACGTGGATAGATTCCCTTTTTGTGGCTATATTGATTATATTTCAGTTCTTCCCCTCCCCTATTCCATTATTGTTACTCCGGCTATATACATATGGTGGAGAAAAAAATGTTCTGTCATTTCAAAGAGGACGCTTTTATAGGTTTCGCATAAAGATAGCTTTTTTATGATAGAATGAGTAACCTAGCTGAAGTATAGATATCTTTATCTCTGAATATTCCTAAAAAATGGGGCATATACCAAGCTCAACATTAATCGCATTATTCTGTAATAATTTTATTTTTGATTGTCAATATCTGAAGATGTTTAGAAATTGATCTCCCAAAACTATATCAGTGTTATAAGAAAATGTTTTAAAGACATCTGTCTATACAGGCAGCTAATATATTTGGTGTTGAAATGGGACAAATATTTATAATATGTTTTAATAAACCTATTCTTAATGGTTATTTGTTGATTTTTTCAATTTATTATTTTAATAATTTGGATCATGATTAATCTATAAAAAGGTTATATTAAATGATGCAATTATTTATTATACACCAAGTTCTTGGAAGGGACATTAATTTATAGGCTCTATAAAAACTCTGTCCTTATAGTTTTTTTTCTATTCCAATCATGTGCTGGCAACAGTAATTGGATATTCAGTATTCGGTGAAAATCTCTGTCCTATGACGGCTAGATTTACTACTATATAATTGCTTATATCTTTTATTCGGCATAGTAGTCTCGTAAACATTTGCCTGAAAATTAGATTAAAAGAGAAGTTGTATACATCACAGGGAAGGAAAATGTATAATAATTCTTTTGGAATTTATGTAATGCAAATTGACGCTTTTTTTAATTAGTTTGTACAAGATCTATCTGTACTTATAGCGCAGTGATTTTGAAATATGTCCGAATTGTTCTGAATTTTTCTGCATAAACTTTTACAGTTTTTAAACAAATATACATTTTTAGATATAATTAAACCACTATTATTTGAAATTTGTTGGTGACATTTTTTTAATAACTAAGCCGTACGATTTGGAAAGGTTTTGATAACATTATTTCAGATTAATAATAACCTCCCAAAATTAATTAATTTTGAATAAATACAATTTCTAAATGTCATATATGTTTCAAAATATTTATTGATTCAACAACGTTTTCAAATATGTTAATGAATAATTTATTATCGATCGGTAAAAAATGATTTTCAAGACAATTTCATAATTTTAATAAACTTTGACTTTGAACTTGAACTTATGAGGTTAGAAATTGAAAAGGATCTAATAGATTATCTTAAAGATATCTGAAAGTTATCTAATAGAGTCAAGTATAATTCCTAAGTCCCATTGTCATCCTGGGATAACACAGCTCCTCTCACTATGTATTTCCGGTCTTTCCAGACTTTGACTTCGAATAAAATTTATTTTACAATGGGAGGTTAAAAATTATAATTTTTTTTAAACAACTTTTCAAAGAATTTATTGATTTTTGCTTGTTTTCTTAATCTTGGTGGCATATTTGACCGATTAAAAATAAATTATCCTATCGGTGACATTAAATGTATTCGTATATTGGGTCAACAAATAAATTACAATAGAATTTTTGAATTTAATATAACCTATATAGAAATGACTATTTCAAACGTATAACCTCTATACAACAAAACAGCTATTCATTCAAAATCATTAATTAATCATTTGTTATATATACTGCATGGATCTATCTATATATGAAATGCATTAGACGATAATTTGCTTATATACACACACTGTAAATGTTCACTTATATTATACCTATACCGGGCTATTTATTTTATATGTTGTATTAATTACTTGCTTAGGCATTATATTTATAATTAAAAATTTACGTCTCATTACATATCGATAAGCATAATTAGACAACAAAAACTCTTGAGGTTGATCACCATACAGTTCAAACAATTCCATAGTATATTATCAGATGGATCTATATTAATATATTAGGTATGAGGTAAATATTCATGATAGATAAATGTAGGAAGCTATCAATAGATATTAATTACTTGAATACGAATTATGTAATTATACTTGATGAAAAAATCATTGTTTTGAAATATGCATTAGATAATTATTTTTTTCATTAATTTTTCGAAAATCTGTTTATATTTTTGGTATAACTTACTGTACTAAGATTATATAATTATTGAATACTTTTTCAATGTGCAAATTATTGATTGATTACATCGTTCAATAATTACAAGAAGTTTTCCCTCACTAATCATGACATTATCTATAATCAAATTATTGGTTTAGGACCTACAAATGAAAAGTTGAGTTTTTTGAGTGCATTTTTTAGACAATTGACACTATCAAAACATTCACCTAAATAACTGTTGGGCTGACTAGTGTTTATTTAAGTCTGATTTACTGCAACTTTGGGGTGTTGATTTTAGTTTTGTTGCTGGATGCATTGAATACACAGCATAACTTATCAAAACGGCTTAAATAACAATCTTTCATTCTCTCTGCAGTTTTGGCTTCTGTTTGTGGCCTCTACTAAATAATGTGCTGTTATATTTCTTTATATACAATGTCAAGCCTTGTTTATTTGACTTCTAAGTGGAGTCCACTATCTTTGAATCGTATATAAGTTATTTATGTATTCAACGGCTGCAGGGTGAAAATTGATCCAACGATTTGCCGCCTATCACAACAGAGCATTTGTTATAGCTTTTCTATATTTTTTACACAAATAGATATGTCACCTGGGTATTTATTAAAACCTCTAGATTCTAATTTGAATAACCAATCACTATTCTAATTTTACTTTCAAGTTTCCCGTATTTAACCAAGTGGTTCTCTCTTCATACACTATAAGTTATACATTTGAAGTGTACATTTAGCAGCTGCCTCCTTCACAAAAGTATTTTCTAAGTGAGCTCCTGTGATATTTTCGCTCATAAATCTTGTCTCTGTGACGGTCATCCGTATTGAATAGGCGTCCAGCGTTGATTATGCAGACGAGTTTGATGTCTTGATAAGAATACATATCCTCCATATCAATTGACAAAGGCATCATACATCTGTGGACCTACATTTCGTTCAGCCTACTTACCTACAGTGGTGATACGTATATTTATTCTCTATATTATTGACTCAGATAAATTCTGACTGCCCTTCGGAACGTTCGCCCTACAGCAGGATCGAGGGGTTCTTGCACGTTGGAGTAGCTAGCACACTATAACGCAACGGTGATTGGCTTTTATCGATGATTTATGGGATTTCCCGAGTCTAGCAATAATTCGCAACATTTACATCGACAATAATTTATCTTGCCACCCCTCCACCCCCCTCCCTTCACGCGCCCCTTCACGAAGTTTAGCCAAAACCTCCGCTTAGTATAGACGATCTCGCGGATCTAACCAATTCAGTCAGTTTGACTCCTCCAAGTTTATTTTATTAATATAGGCAGAGAAAGCTGACGTCCTCTGCTATTTTCAATATTTTACTATTCAATAATCTCAAGACATATTGCTCGTCGTGCAAAATCACTTCAAAATTTCTGCAGCCAGAACAGCACACGCAGACAGAATCTTGGAGGAATTTAACTTACCATCATCCTCTAGAATAAGGCGCTGAATCAATTTATCAATTGAGGAATAGCTCCAGATTACAGGATCCCCGAAGTCATCCTTAACTCTTCTGAACGCAGTGTTTTCTTTAATTGGTAGCCTGCCTTTTCCCACACAGGAAACATTTGGCTGCACTATCAAGTCCATTATCGGCTCACGTATCAGTAGTTTGCCTATAGCTTGGCCCGATCTACAAGGAGCATTCGTCATTTTAATCGGCCGGTTCTATGTCAGTCCCAGTGCCATTTATCTACCATAGCCTGTTGATTCGCGTGCTGCAAAGTATTAAAGAGGGCTCTGTGTGTGTTTCTTTTGCACAACTTCCGATCATCTGAACCAACTTTAACAAGTGAATGTTAACTTTTTTGTCTCCTCTAATAAGCTGCAATTATCCACCGACAGTTTTTTGGGACAATTTATTTAAATTTTGGAGAAGCGTTCATCATCAACTATGAAATTTTCTTGCGAAAGTAATATATTTTACATTTTATTGCTTTTCTGTGTCTGCTGGCCAGAAGTATTTTGTGAACTTGGTAAGAATTTATTACTAATTATTGAAATACACATTTAATTAATTTATTACTTGCTGTTAATTTGCTGCATAAAAAAGTTGATAACAATAATATTTCACTTATTTATGAGGCGTGAAGAGTAATTTTTTTATTGATGCATTTATTAAACGCTGAATTATTGGCTTAACATATTTTATCTTCAGATAATAAAGGGGTCTATTTGATCAGTGAATTTGCAAAATATCGATTAGAAAATGAATAGTGAGACTTCTGAAAAACATGGAGTGGTGTGGCTTCACATTGTATGCACGTTATACGGCGTCCTATTTTCTGCAGAAATTCCCAATCATTCAGGGAGTGGCGGGCAAACATTTGTCCCGTCCATGTGAGAATGGTGTAATTTATTGGACCTTAAGTCGAAGGTCAGAGTGTAATCAGAAGGGATAATGTAAACACTGGAACTCAGGACTAACAGGTCTTATCGTGAATGGTGTGAATTATTAACCTACTTTATGGTCGTGTATTGAAGGGGACTTCCTAAAACCCCTGTTCTCTTATCTTTTCCCTTGGTTGAAAGTATTCCCTATATCGAGATGATTGGTCGTAGTTTGCTGTTTTAGATTATTGAATTTCTATGATGAGTGTAATTGCGCGTTCTGTTATTAAATGTTTATAGTAAAGACTATTAAGAGCTACTGAAAACATTTTAATCTTGTTCCAATAAGCAGATATAAAAGTAATTTTTTTTCGTTTTGAGGTTTACCGATTTTTTCCAAAGATATGAAATAGATGTATCTTCAAAAATGAAAGTCGTCAGTAATAAGTATTAAATAAACGTTAATTTGAATTGTTCTGTAAATTTCCCATGTTAATGTTTGCATTGAATTGGTTTGTCAATTTAATTTTGTAGATAAAGCCCGGGATAGTTCGTGAAAACTGATTTATCAATTTAGTATAAAGTTATCATCATAAAAGACCGTCTTTACTATTTTATTGTAAATCAAAACTCCCAACAGTAAATCCTTATAAGATGTTAAATTCTGCTTTCTGTTAGCCAAGCGACTGGTGCAGGGTAAACTAATAAGATTATTTATTCGACTAAATCCCCTTTCGTCCTCACTGTTCCGCCGTTGTGACTTGATACCAAAAAAGTGTATCGATTTTTCTCATTAGTTTGAGTGAGAGTTGTTCAAAAAGTTCCTATCACAAATCAGGTTTTTTTCTTTTGGTTCTGCAGTATATTTTGCAGATTAATTTTTTGATTACATAAATTTTTCCATAAATTACATATTTAGTTCAGTATAGTTAATGTCATATTATTTTAATCTTAACAAACTGTCCTTGTCGTAAATTATAACTCCAAGAATCTCACTAAGGACATATTTATATGGACAATTGTTCCCTCTATGTGACCTTCAATTTTTTCTATATACTTATAAACACCCAAACACTCATCACAGGAAACTATTGTCTTAAAATGAGTCGTGTTAGTATCATAATATTCCCTTTTTGCTTACTAGAAAATTATCAGCAAATAGTTTAAATGTAGGGAGTATATCCTCTGCTTTCATATTTGGCTCCGTGTATTCGAGCTCCACCCATGTGACTATTATATGTTGCCCATAGGAAATGTCATATTATGATACATGGTTAAAACTCATCATTTTATCGTTTTGTTTTGTTAAATCTTTCCTTATTTCTATAAGTGACTAAGAAATATCCCTGATAACATTGTCGTCTAATGATTCACTCGAGTTTAAATGGTCCGAACAGCATCACGCATCCGATAATATTTATTTCCAATGTTCTAATTGATGTTCGTCGCTAAAGAAAGGACGGCTTTCTTTGGTTCAAATGTGTCGATTTGATTTGATTGTAAAAAGTTTTAAAACACTTCTCCTGATTGAACAATTTGACATTTATCTCTTGTTTTTAAGAGGACTCCAAGTTTGGACTGTTTAATCTTTGAGAATCATGTCCCCGGGGGTAATGGCCCAGGGATTCATGGCTGATTGAATCTTACCAGTCCCTCGATACTAAACTCGACCTATAAGGAATCTAAATTCCGTCTGACAAGTCGATATTTCCCTGAGACTACAGATTATAATATGTACAGAAATTAGTCATGTGTCTGTTACAATTTTTTAATTCGTTTTGAAACCAATTTTGCTCCATCGCTTCGACAATTCGGGTGACACTATTATTCAGTGTGATTAACGGAATGAGTCATTTTACAACGATAATATTCACGAATGAAATTATTATAATAGTAGCTGTTAACCTTTTTAAAGATAATTTCAATGATAAGGAAAACGCATTCATTTGCAAACAAAATCCTAGAAATCAAATCCATTTTCATTTAACCGATTTACAAGTCTGTTTTTGAGTTGTTTATTTATCTCTATATATGTGTGTGTGAAATAAAAGTGTTAAATTTTGGCAGAATTCGTAGAAGGATACATATTATGTGTGTTTGACACCCTAACAACTTTTATGGGCCTTATACACCCCTTCCCTCCAATTCTCAAATGTAGCTGATACTTTTGTTCGGCATATTCAGAAAGTTACAAACAATATTGTAATGGTTTGCATATGCTGGAAGTCATTAATCCTAGCTTCGTATTTTGGTTACTTGGAGAAAGATAATGTTGTTATTATTGCTATTATGTTTCCAGAATCAATAAAACCATCAGAACAATTATCGTAGACACCATTTTATATGCATTCAAAAGACTGTAATGATTATCGCCGTTCAAGCTATAATTTTGAAATTACTGTATATTAGTTGTTATACGTACTAACTATAAACATCTTAGAATCGATATTTCCATAAAATTAGTTGCCATTATCCCTGTAGACTGAGAATTATTTTCAACTTGAAAGGTATTTTAATTTATACTTAGTTGGAAGTATTTATATGGGAGGGGAAAATTCATGTTATTACTTTTTTTATGAGGTTCTTAGACATAGCAATGTATAGGTTGGGTCGTCTACGTCTGAACCATTTGTACAACCTGAGTATATAAATCTGTTTTATTGCTTTTGAGATTTCTAATCAGGCAATTGCAGCAGCAAACGTCCAAACTATAAACATTTTTGTATGGCATAGTATCTTTTTATTATCCATTTCTTTAATTATCACAATAAATGGAGAACCGGTTTAATTAATTTTTTCAAATAGTTGAGCGATTGCAAAATAATAAAATCTTACATAAAGAGAAATTAAAATAGTTTTTTTTTATTAATATAATTTCGTTATTGTTGGTTTTTTATTATTTTTAATTACAGTCTGTTTTTTTCTAGATATCCCTGCTTAATTGATTTATTGTTTTTGGTTTTAATTAATATTTTTATCTAGCCATATTTAATTGCAATTTTTCATTCTACCTTATTTCAATAAACATTAAATCCAATATATCTTGCAAATCATAAAGTTTGCCCTTCGGACCTTTGTATTCTGCAAAGTAATGTAATCAATTTGACATCTTTACGAATTATGTAAATACTTATTTTATTTATCATTTATTATTCTAGCCAGCATAATTTAACTGCCCCATAACCTTCTACCAAGGCTCTCTATCTCATATCTCCTTCTCCAGTCGTCAACACCAACAACTTCTACTTCAAGATCAACCCCGCCAAACAGGACGTGGAGGAGGGCAAATCCATGCGTCTCGAGTGCGCTGTCCACCCCAACTACAACATCGTCTACTGGTGGCAGAGGGACTCCCATGACATCGAGATGGACGGTGATCGAAGAACCCTGGAAAGTGGGAGTAACCTGTTGGTCCAGCACGCTGATCGAGACCTGGACCGGGGCACCTACAACTGTGTGGCCAAGAATCGAACCTCCGTCTACACGAGTATGAGCCACAAGGCGCTCATCAGCGTGTTCTGTAAGAATTAATTATCCGAATAATATATTTGACTCCAATATTAATCACGCGAAGTTATCATTTGTTGAGCGAAATGTTTCCATTTTTCGATAAATTTAGCGCCGCTGCACAGAGTGTAAAAAACTCGTCCTGTAAGGATATGACCTTCTAATCTTACAGCTTTGTTGCAAAGGAGACGAGCCAATGTACCCATTTCATAGTTTTTTAATGATTATTCAGTGCTAAATTATTATTCGCAAAGCCAAGGATATGATATATCTATTGGGGCCCACAGTCTGGTTACATATTTTAATCTTTGACATAATAAAAGAGAGTTCCAGAATAGCTGGTCGAGGCTAGGTCAATTCCACTGCACCCTTCATATCTACAGCAGGACATGGGTATGGTGTGTGCACTTTTTACCAGTGATCTTACAGCTTATTACTTGCTTCATTAGTTGACGCTTTCACTTCAGTTTTGGTGTATTATTCGGCAGCATGTGTTCCAAATTTGACCTAAACGTTCACGTGTCCATGATTTGTAGAAATCTGATTTTGTTCTATTTTATTTATTACAATTTTTATATTTCTTATAAATTTTACATGTCGTAATTATTTATACTGATTTAAAAGTTTTTATAAACTACATGTTTGCAAAGGTTTGGAAAGGCAACAATATGTACACTATTTTTATAGATTTTTTATAGATTTAACAATCGATGGAATTGTTTTGATCACTGAATAATAATCTGCGTTATTGTTGTACATATATTAATATCCTTATAGCATTTTTAAGTATATCATTCACAGTATATGACACCCTATGTCCTAATTTTAATAGCGTGCAACATGTCATTACTCTATGTAAGGAATTTTTTCACGGTAGTGTCGGCAACTTTGCCTTGGGTGTCACAAAAGGTCCTTCACAAAAGCTGGCTTGCCTCTTTGATTTTGAGATTGTTAACAATATATTAAAAGGAGATAATAATATTCGATGAGTCAGTGGCAACATGTTTTCTAGAACAATCCCCTCAAAAGTAAAATAATTATATCCTTCTGTATTGCGGGACTTCTGTTGTCTGAAACTGTATAATTTGTGTAATTATCTGTATTATGTGTAGTAGGAAAAGTAGGAATTAATATAATTAGAATTGTACATTTTGCATATAATGTGCAGACACAAACATCTGTAGTATGTATGAAAGAAGTATATTGCATATAACAACAACTATAATATATTATTTTGTGAACGGTGTGTGGTACAATCAATCATTCACTGTTGCAATCCTCCGCATTATGCTCCCTCAAGAAATAACAGTTGTACACCTTCATTTTCACTCTGCACCTTGTCTTTATATAAATGAAATATTCTCAATTTGACTTTATCAATGCACTGGACATCAGAATATACCGCTATACTAGAATAAGTCATATATTTGACAATGACTGCTGTCTATATAATCAATATATAAATCAGCTTTGCGGGCATCTCGACAAGTCAAATTCTTATGTAGTGAGAAATTAGTTCTATTATCAGCAGGTAATTGTGTTGAATGATTTTTATGTCACATATCTTTTCACTTTTGATTTGCAGCTTATTAATCATTGCTGACCTCTATATGTTCTTACGTTCTTACGTATTCCATCTAAAGACACATTAGCTTCTAATCCGTTGATATATTGTTACAACTGACCGTTAAAAGGGACTTGCAAAAGATGTAATGATAAAATGTTGATTACAAAGTATAAAACTTTCTCTGGTTCCATTTCTAAAACTATTGCGATGATCAATATAGAATGAAATACTTTTTATTAATATCTTCCTTCCTTTATTTCCCTTATTTTCTCTGTTCAGGGATGGAGCCTAAGCTATCCATCGACCTGGTGAAGCCGGCCACAATGTCTGACATTGTCCTGGGTTCAGAGGTCAAGCTGAGATGCGTTGTTCGGTCAGACCCCGCCGTCGAAGCCAATCGTATCAAATGGTTCTACAACGGTGTCAGGTATGTAGCCCGTTATTTCTGGGTGTATGCACCTCTTTCGTTGTTTAGTCCTGCTGATAATTTATCAATATATGGGGATATCATGACACACTCTTTATAAACAAAAAGTGACACATTTTTGCGATTGCAATCTACTCAGTGTCATCCCAAGATTTATCCCCTGCTTATAATGAATACAGATCGGCGCTTTTCCATAAATATGGAAGGGAAAAGGGCTGTTCCATAATACAGGCCGGTTCTTCTGATCATAATATTGCTGTGTTTATACCTTGATTATGCATTCCATGACTGTGCGACCAGGCCGGGTAGGGATTCCTTAAGTCGTGTCATCTCCATGCTGATAGTATTTGTTATGACATTGATTTACATTGCTGGGAACCACTTTGCATCTAGTGAAAGTGGTCACTTCAAACAGTGACCTTATAAACACTTCGCATTAACAGATTAAAACGACCGCTTCGGAGATTAGGGGCTGATTTTCCTTTTTAACTTTATCTTACATCCTAAATACTTTGAATTTTGTTCAATCCGAAAGCCCTTGGCCAAAATAATCTCTTATCAAACCGTCGTTTTAATTTGCTGTGTATTTCAGACTTCGCAGTGATATGAAAGTTCTTGACGACGGCACCTTGGTGATCGTATCCTTCCAACAATACCACATGGGAACATTCCACTGTCGTGTGTTCCACGCGGCAGGAAGACTGGAAAGCAAGCCCCCTTTTGTCATTGCCTTCGCCGGAAGTAAGATTTTCTTCACGAATTATATTAACACTTTTGCACAGATATTTACTTATCAAGAATTTATCCACAGGTCCCCCCAAGCAAATCGACCTGTCTCGTGTTTCATTCGTTCGCTATGTAAAACTCAACGACCACCTCAAGCTCGTCTGCCCCAATATCACAGGCGGAGGGGCCAACGCTATGGCCTTCTGGGGCTACATGACCCATCTAGGCAAACCGTTCAAGCCACTGTAAGTTGAAAAGGAAAGAAATATAAGAGAACAAAACAATGAGAAAATTCGTTTTAAAAACGTCTAAAAACAGAAGAGCTTATAATATACTCTCTTACTTCGGTTTAATATATTATTAACACAATATTTGGACATGACGGGCCAAGATATTCCACATATCAGCTTTAATTAGGACACAGTGTGTTATACGAACCTTTTTATAGCTCACTTGTGTTTTTATATTTCCTAGATTGAGAGCTAAGATCTTTTGTTGCAAGTAGTTTCGATACTTTACGGATAAATGATTCCACTTGTTGTGGATTCGGTTTCATTCCACCGCTATTTATTACCTGACACGTTATGTATTATTTGCCTTCTGCTATCTAGGTAACAGGAAAATCCAATAAATATGTTTGATTGTAACGAGTTAACTAATGCATATAATTAGCTCACTAAGCTGTCAACTATAAAGATAATAATATCATGTGCATGTTATCCAATACATCAACCCTCTTGCAGGAACGATATGCCCTCGGTGGCCGTGGATAATAGCAACAGTTTCGAGGTAAACATTCGCAACGCTCAAGAGAAGCACGCTAACCTCTACATTTGCGAGGTGAAGAAGTCGCCAGGCGCTGCCACAGGGCAGCAGTTCTTCATCCAGGTGGAAATTGCAGGTAGGCCCGTCATCAACTACTTCTTCTATTGTTTAAATCAATTTCTCGACAAAACTGAACCTTCCCTGTATCCATTACAATCAATACTGGGGCTGGCATATTTCAAAAGGTCGCCATCAGAAGCAGTTTATTTTAATTTGGATAAAAGCCTCGCTTGTATGTTGAGCACGGAGAGGGCAACCTTTGGGGAAAGCTTGATATCCGATCGTTTCCAGTCACACTGGTGGAACCTATAATGTTCTCCCGCTGTTGGTCGCGGCTTTTTTCTCCTTCGCTTTTTGCTTCCGTCGATGCTGCCAGGATTGCAAAGACTAAAGGTTGAGGGGGAAAGTCTGTGACTGGAATTATCGCGAAGTTTGTTGTCGTTCCAGTTTTACTGGAATGAATTTATCGGGACAAATATACTTTTTTCGCCTTCTATTTTAATATTTCTGCTGCTGCTGCGCTGTGATGTGATGTGGTGCAGCGCATATGAATTGTAAATATCGAGAAGGTGGATGGAAGTGGGTTCCTACTGCTGATCATGAGAAATGAGTTGCAGAGGCAGGGAGGGGTTAGAAGGCTAGCATCGCCTGTGCATACCAAATTAGAATTATTGCGGTGTAGAACAAAAGAAAAGGGCAGAGTAATCACATTTGAGGCGTTTATTGGAAGAAGGGTGAAAGGGGTGGGGGAGACGATTTGGAATAAGGATAGTTGAGAAAAGCTCTGGGCATTATTGAAATTAATGAGGTTAATAGTAATGAAGGTAAATTTCATACCCACTTGAGGTCTATTTAATTGAAATATATGATTGTTTTATCGCTTCATTGGAACCATTAAAAGGCGCCATTTATTTCCACGACAATTTGAATTTTGAAATATGGTTGCGTTTAATTTTTCTTTTAAAGTAATTAAGTTTCATTAGCTTTGTCTTCTAGATGCGATTATATCTATGGAGTAATTAAAATGTTTTTATTACAATTTATTCTCAAGGTAAATAATAAATAAAACACTTATTTCGTAAAAAGAAATTCAAACCAAAAACTTTGGTAAACTCTAAAGTAAATTGTACCTCTGGTGTTGTTCTCTTTGTGCAGCCATTTATCCTCTGAAAAGATCCCAATTCTCGCCACGAAGGGAGAACAATCTTCCCTACATAGTCCAACAAGGGGAGGACTTTGCCCTCAGGTTCTACATTGACCTGACGCCTTCACACTCCTACCTCGTCGAAAGGATTCCCAACCCTCCACCCAAAATAGAGTAAGTAGAAGCCATCATTTTGATTGCATTACAAACACGTTATACTAAAAAATACCTTTTTAAAGTTGAGGCGATGATTCTCAGCATATTGTTGATAACTAGATTTCTTAAATCCAGTCTGAAAGTTGTCTCTGATGTGCAACGATTCCACTTTCCAGCCCTGAATCGTTGGATCATGAATGATTAAGCATCAAGAATGATGGATTAGATATCAATCATTTCGAGAATAAAATTCATAAACTCAAAAGAATGAAAAAGAAAAAGTTGAACTTCGTTTTTTAGTTGCTGTGGCTGGTTATATGATTTAATTTTGTAGCTATAAATAAAGTTGTTAACAAGATTCATTGATTGAATTCTATTTTCTTCTTGGTGGTGGCTGTCTCTCTTAATATTTGCATTTTTAAATTAAATCTCTGAACCCAATTCATATATTTCGAATGTTTATTTTCTAGGAAGGTCATTAAAAAGTTATTTCTAGAAAGTTTTTGTAAACATTGAAGGTTTTTGTTATATGTCAAAAATGTTTTGTAGATTTTAATTAAATTTAATTAATCTTCTTGACGTTTGAATTTCCCTTAAATTGTTAAAATAACAACCACTCCGATGGAGGGAAAGAATTGATTGTGGTTCAAGTTACATCATAAATTATCTCATAATGTGCTTTTTGTTCCTGATTTGAATATCCAAATGACCCTGGTATGACTCAGCACCAGTCAAAAGTTAGACAGCTGCTCGTTTGACAGTTTGCATTCAACATTCATCAAGCCTAAGAAAGACAGGATGATCGCATACTTAATCGATATTTCTTTCTTTCTAAATGTCCATAATATAAATCTTTTGCTCCCAAATTCTTAATTATGGGAGTTAGCTTATCGCAGAGTTGTGCCTCCTGCAGTTTTATATTTATGTATAAAAGATGTAATAAAAACTTCAGATGTTGCGACAAGTTCAGGTCGTTTCAGATAATATATTTCCACATTTTCAAAGAGAACAGAGAACAGAAGATTGTTTTTTACAAGAGGGCAAAAGCCCCTCCTCCACGGTGATATTATCTCCCCTAAATTGTTCTATACCGTCCACGGATAGTAACCATAAAACAGAGGATATTTAATATGAATTAAACTGAAGAGCTGAATTGCTATCAGAAAGCATGATAAAATCCCTCCATAAATTGGAGATGACTCAAGGTGGACCTTCTACATAACCACTCGACAGTTCTTATAATCGCGAGTGGACGTTTGTTCATTGCTATAACTGTTTTGAGAGTCGACTAGGTCAGTTTATGGATATTTGTGCATAATCCAGACTGAAATGGAGGATCAGTGATGTAGATAAATTAAATAGTGTTTTGATCCGCGTTTTCAAGCTTCAACTTAATCAAAAACAGATTTAAAGTGGTAAAACACTTTAACTATATATTTATTTTACAACTGATGTTGACATAATTGATGGCAAACATTTCCAAACGATATATTTCACTTTTCTGCTGAACTAAATGCCATTAAAAAATCAATTACATCAGTTAAAGCTAATATTCATAATTGAGAAACATTTCTGGTTGGGGTATATATAAGAAGCTTTTTGCTACTTCACAATGAAACCGTTGCACAGAGAAATTTTGTCTGAAAATTCCAGCGCGTTTCCCTTTTTGGAGTGAAAGAACCAGCCAACAGCTGTAAAAACTACATTTCGGTGTCATTTGTTAACTATCATCATATAAACTTGAACATTTTAACTTATTTAGGTGCTACAAACAGATAACTTAAAAATTAGTGTTTATTTCTTTTTTAGGATAATATTTGAAGGGTTTCATTCACATATATCTGTTAACTGTCACAAGTTAATTTTAAGACCATAAACAGCATAGATTATTAATGACATATTTATGATATTAACATAATGACAGACAATTTTCACCGAAGCATCAATTATTTAGTAATATAAAAAGATTGTTTACCCGGCATGAAACCACCACCTTAATCCCCAAGCCTCTTCAACCGTTAGCCCTCTGCAATTTGCACAGGATGTACCAGCAAGACCTCCTATAACTTATTCACAGTTAATTATCCAAGTTTTCTACCTCCCTTAATACTTGAGGAAATCAGCTCCCAACTGGGATGACATGCGGTTTCTAGGTGTTCCCGGCTGGATGTTTACCCGGCGTCATGGACCGTTGTCAGTTGCCTACCCTAGGCTTACCTTCGCAGGAGTCATCACTCATGATGGATATAATTAATTAAGTATGCCGGCCTGTATAGTCATGCTTGTCAAGGATGAAGGAAAGAACGCTTCGGTACAAACTTCTAAAAATGCAGCACTCTTCCCGTATGCACGTTCACCCAGTTTATAATATACGACACGCATACACAAAGCTGTAGATACAGGAAGCTGCCCATTTCTAATGTTCACCAGGCTGGACACCCTGGTCTGCAGTCTTCAACAGGGATGCAACCTATTCTCTTGTGCTTTGCCGACATTTTTCATGTTAATTTTGACAAGCTTCAAGCCAGGCCTCTGGCTTAACTGTACTGCATAGTTAAGTATAGTTAAGAATTTGTTTGGTTGAATTCCGACTACTGATACTACTATAATCTGCTGTGTATAGTATAGCTCCATTGCGTATAACATTTTACTTAATATTATCTCCTAATATGTCCAATTGACAAGGCATAAATATCCCGTATAATGATTAAGTAGTTTTATTCAGTGGAGAATTCGCATATTCACAATCAACTTTTATAAAAAACTGTATTTTTTCCAAAAAGATTAGTCTATCTAGTAATATCCTTCTCGTTAAGCCTCTCAAGTATTTCACACCGCCAGGATAAGCCTGCAGGATTAATTAGCTCAAGAGTATGTTTTATTGACCACCCACTGGGGCATATAAATCTTTTACGGTTGTTTTTTTGCCGTATAATTGCTTGCATTCTGACAGTCGAAATGTACATTTATAATGTGATAAATGTTACGATATTCCCATTACAATCATTGTATTTATTTATTAAAGAAAACTGTAGTAAAAAACCTTTTTAAGAGGCAGCGTTTAATTCAATAAATTCGCATCAACAACAAACAAAACAGCCATTATATTTAGATACAATTTTACGAGGATACTCTCACTTATGGATGCATTGATAAGAAGATGTGCGCTGCATTTCCAGTAATGAAAACTCTCTGACATCCGTTTAGCCTCTAAAACGAAAGCAAAACGTTTACAATAAAATATTTGAATTGTCAACAATGGTGGAGTTTTGTCAGCTTAATGCATTTATTCTGTGACCTTTAAATTCACACCAGATAGTAACAGATCTGCCTTTCATGATTCCCGAGAGCTCAATTAAGCGGTTCTTCCTGTTGTCTAGATGGCTGAACAGCCGCAACCAGACGATCCCCAACTGGAGCGGCGGGATTGACTCAGAGTCGGAAGCGCCCCGTGTTCACGTGCTCTACGGCCGGCATCTGATCATCAGGAACTCCGGGGAAGAAGACACTGGCCTCTACAGGATTGAAGTGAGCAATCTGGCGGGCCGGGAGACGCTCAACTTCAACATTGTCACCACATGTAAGACACTTGAAGGATAATATTCGTTGACTGCTTTTAAGATTTTGCTGATTTCATTGATGGAAGATATCCATCCGATAAACGGTAACATAATTTATGCGAAGGTTTTATTTGAAATTGATAATGTTGAAGTTTTATAATAATAAAAAAAAACTGTAAATCGGCTTCTTCGTGTTTGGAATAAGAGTTGATTTGAAAGTAATTTCTTTCTGTTTCATTAATAAATTTGTTTGGGAATATATCGAAACTATTTTCTAGTGCAGTTATAAAAGCTTTCATGATAAAGTTTCGAATTTAATTAAAGTCTACGCACGATGATGTCAGGTTTTCGTGATAAACTTTCAATATACATTAGGCTCTCCTCCCTAACAATCACTATTAATGCTCCTGTAGCCAACAATAATAGCTTCGTGTGATCTTTTATTACAATCAGATTTACTTTCGTTACTTGTCATTACTTCGATTTTAAAACCGTGTTCAACTTAATTTGACGAAAAACAGACAAATCTATTCTCAAAAAATTGTATAAAAAAACATTTTCATTCATTATTCTCAATATTGATGCTGTCCTCCTCTCAACAGTTCCTCCAGCGTTCAGTCACAAGAACCCGACCCGAATTGAGAAGGACGAGGGCGAGAACGTCTATCTGAAGTGCCCCGTGGGCAGACGTTCGCCCGCTGGCACTTCGAAGATTGTGTGGAAGAAGGACGGAGTTAAGGTTCCCCTCCGGAATAGAGTGAGTCTCTTGTCTCTCTTTTGCGATATAAATAACTGTCTTCAATTATTAACAGACGCCGATAACTTCTTTCCATGATGAAAACCGGTGATTATTTTGTCTTCTTTACTTTCAGCAGTCTTCGGTAAGAACATACAAAGATGGTGAAGAGATGGAGATATTGTCAGCGGATGTTGGTCGTACCGGCGACTACACCTGTTCCATTCGAACACGGGGCTTCGAGCAGGCCCAAGACAGTCCTGTTATCAGCGTTCTTGTCAAAGGTAATTAACTCCCTCTGCATCCCAGTTCTGCGTACGTATCGATCGATAGGTGTTGTAGTTGCTGCTATTCCCGTCGGCCATAAAGGATAAAATATGTTAGAATTTATTTGGATGGAAGACAGTTTTATTGTTGTGTGGAAGCTGATAAGATTTCTTTTATTGTTTGTTCTAAATTTATTGATTTTAAATAAGGTATTCTTGAGCTTAAGTAAATAAGGACGGACGTGTTGATGTTATAATGTTCCCCTCTTCGGTCGCAGGCAAGCTCCGTTTCGTGAACAAGATCCAGTCCAAGTTCCTGGAAGTGGAGCTTCAGGGCCGTCTGCCTTGCAAGGTGGAGGGCTATGGACGGCTGACGACCAACTGGATGCGCAGTGACCCTTCCGGGAACCTGATGCCGATTCAACTGCCCAATCAGGTGGAGAGCGGCACCCTCATCTTCCAGTACGTGCAGAAGGCGGACGCGGGCACCTACGTGTGTCTGGTCACCTCCTCTTACAAGAGCCGCAAGATCCAGATGACCGTCAACGTGGTGGTGGGAGGTAGGACTTCGAGCACCCCTTCAGGCGAACATCTTCCAGGTTTCTAGAGTTTTGCCGGTTGTCTCTTACAGAAAGCCCGAAAATCCTGCACATGAGCGCCAACCAAACCGTCCGAGTGGGCACGAATGTCACCTTCAACTGCACGGCTAGCGGGGACCCGAAACCAGTCATCTCCTGGATACAGAAGAACAACCAGGACCTCTCCACCTTCACCTACAACAGCTCGAGCCAGGCCGGTCGAGGCAGCATCCTCGCCCAGGCCCAGGCCTACCAGGTGCTCGGCAATGGCTCTCTCGTCATCCGAAGAGTTCGCCTGGGGGATGAAGCGATGTACTTCTGCGTGGGCGCCAACTCGCACACCATCCAGACACGACAGGGCGTCCACCTCAAGGTTCTCAGTAAGTTCTCGTCTGTTAGTTTGACCTCGGATATCTCTTCAAGCGGTGTGGTCTCTCTTTGTGCAGCCAAGCTGGAGTGGGACGACATCCAGCGAGGAGAAGGCATCAACTCGAGCATGATCAAGACCATCGCTATCGTCGTGAGCTGCGCCGTCGCGTACCTCGGCCTGATCATTGGGCTGACGATCTTCTGCAGCATGCGCATGATCCGAAACAGGCGCAAAAGGGCGCAACTTGGTGAGTCTTCAGCGCCTCTTATCTATACATTGATGCAATTTTGAATTTTGGGAGTACTCATATACATGTCGATAAAGAATCACAAGAATCTAGCTGTTAGCAACTGTTACTTGGTTGACTTAGTACAAAAAGTTGGACTTCCCTCCTATTGATTTAAGATTTAAAACATCTGATTGGGTGGTCATGGATGCTGGGTACCTGAAACCAGGGGACGTTGACAAAATTACTAATTTGATTATTTCAAGCGATATAATAACTACTATCAATTTAATATGCAATCAGCGATATTAAAAATTTCAATTAAAATGTCTATTGAAATGTCAAATTATCGATTTTTATTGGTCCTGGAGGCCAGCTGATGGTCCTGAAACCCCGGTAATGACCTTGGGACTCAAATTGCGTTACGATTCGGTCTGATAGGATTTCAGCACCATAAAAATCTACAATAAGACACCAAAACAGTAAAAATCAGAACCCCAAGGTCTAAGTCGGTTCGGGGCCGATAAAAACAAGTTCTAGACGTCTGAAAACTTGTCCCCACCAATAAATTTGCACAACAATAGCGCACTATGACCTTTTTTAACTCTCTCTCCTGCAGCTAAAACCTCTTCTTTCTCTTTCTCTCTCCCTCCTGCAGCTAAAACCTCTTCTTTCTCTTTCTCTCTCTCTCCTGCAGCTAAAACCTCTTCTTTCTCTCTCTCTCCTGCAGCTAAAACCTCTTCTCTCTCTCCTGCAGCTAAAACCTCTTCTTACTCTCTCTTCTGCAGCTAAAACCTCTTCTTACTCTCTCTCCTGCAG
>JAUZNC010015559.1:0-37368 GCA_034780395.1 Vannuccia rotundouncinata | reverse complement strand
CTTCTTACTCTCTCTCCTGCAGCTAAAACCTCTTCTTACTCTCTCTCCTGCAGCTAAAACCTCTTCTTACTCTCTCTCCTGCAGCTAAAACCTCTTCTTACTCTCTCTTCTGCAGCTAAAACATCTTCTTACTCTCTCTCCTGCAGCTAAAACCTCTTCTCTCTCTCTCCTGCAGCTAAAACCTCTTCTCTCTCTCTCTCTCCTGCAGCTAAAACCTCTTCTCTCTCTCTCCTGCAGCTAAAACCTCTTCTTACTCTCTCTCTCCTGCAGCTAAAACCTCTTCTTACTCTCTCTCTCCTGCAGCTAAAACCCGGGAGAACGGGCAGCTGATGACCCACGTGAACGGGCAGCACGTGATGCCCACCCTGCCGCCCCCTAACTACCACCACAACAACCACAGCTACCCGCCGAGCTCCTCTCACCCGCATTCACACACCAACGGCCGCATGATGGACGGGGAATCGCAACAGCTGCTGTCAGACCTAGCCCCACCCCCGCCGCCCACACCCATGGATTCTCGGTCCCACCTGAGCGGGAACACCTCCAGCGCCAACTCCATTTCCATGTACTCGCGGTCCCATCTGAGCGGTGCTTCAGCGGGCATGTTGGCCGGGATGTACCCTTCCTCGAACTCCCCTTCGGACCGGCTTCGGTACCCGCGGCACGAGCTGCAGACGGAAGGCATGCTGGGTAAGAGCTGGCCCCTCCTCCTCCAACTGTGAACCATCCTCACGCCTGTCTCGTGTGCTCTTGTTGTAGGCAAGGGGGAGTTCGGCGATGTCTTCCTGGCCCGAGCACGCACGTCACAGTCGCTGGTGGTGGTGAAGGCGCTCATGTCCCGGGAACGCGCGCATGCGGACGAGTTCAACCGACAGCTCAACATGTTCGCCAAGCTGAGCCACGACTATGTCTCCCAGCTGCTGGGGATCTGTTCGGAGATGGAGCCGCAGTTCATGATCCTCGAGTATTGCGACTGGGTAAGCCGCCTCCCGGGATATTCCGCGAGATTCCGCGAGATTACGCATATTCCCTCTTATTTATCTCTCCGTTTGTTCCGTTCTTGCAGGGCGACCTGAAGCAGTTCCTGCGATGCATGCGACAAGAACGGTCGAACAGTCGCATTCCGCCGCTCACCCAGACCCAGAAGATCACCATGTGCTCGCAGGTAGCCATGGGGATGGAACACCTCACCAACTACCAGTGCATCCACAAGGACCTGGCCGCGCGCAACGTCCTCCTCACCCAGGACATGGACCTCAAGATCTCCAGTCTCGGGCTGTCCCGCGACGTCTACGCCAACGAGTACTTCCCCCACCACGACCGCCTTGTGCCCATTCGGTGGCTGTCGATGGAGGCTCTGCTGCGCGACGTCTACTCGGCGAAGAGCGATGTGTGGGCCTTCGGGGTCTTCGTCTTCGAGGTGTTCAGCATGGCCGAGCTGCCCTACTGCCACACGACGGACCACGAGCTCGTCCAAGTGGCCAAGAAGAACGGCCTGAAGCCAGAGATCCCGGCCAAATGCCCCACAGAACTCGTCTCCTTGTTGGAGCGATGTTTTGCGGACGAGCCGTGCGACCGTCCATCCTTCAGCGAGATCTCTGTGATCATGGGTGACCTGACGGTGGATGTGGATGTGTGAACTCTCTTCTACAGGGTGTCGAGTGAACGAAGCGATTTAGCGGGAGGGACGCTGTTGGCATTTAAGCACTTTATTTAACAGTTTATATACATACATACTACTTACTATTCATATCATAACTTGCAGACTATGCAATTCTCGCTTTTGCCAAGACCAATTTTTTAATTTCTTGAAGTGAAAGAGTTATTTAATGTGCGCATTTTAGGTGCATATCCTTCTTGTAATACTTGTATGCAACCGGTTCTAACAATCATGTTACTGCTGTAATGGTCAACACTGCTGAATCTGTACACATTCAACTATTTATCATTGGATACCGTGTTAATATTACCTCTTAATTTCAATGTTATAGATGTTTTTTGTTTTAATCGGACACATGTATGTGTAAATATTATCTGGAAATGATGCTTTAGTTATGGCTTAAATATATTAGGTTCTTGAAAAACTCTGAATCCTATATGTACATAAAATTATTTGTATAGAATAAAGTTCGTTAATAATGTTATTCTTTATAACCATGTTGTATTTCGGCCTTTCATTTGCATTATTTAAAATCAATTTTATTTGATTTTTATTTTGTATTCTACTGTATTGTAGTTGGTGATATTCGTTGATAAAATTGACGATATTTTAACATACACAATCAACAGAAAAGTGTATTAAAACAGTTTCTAAAATATTTTCCTCATGTTAATCTTGCCTGTCTAACATAATTTAACGATATATTCATTTTTAGATCTGGCATACACATCTGCAATTTCATTTTTTGCAATAGTCAAGCAATTGTGTTTTCTAGGCGCAGGGTATTCTGAACATTTGGTCTAATGAACCATTTCTTATGTATAAAGCGCAGTAGCTTAGTTTTATTGAGATATTATCATTAAACGCCTTACGGTATGTATTATTTGATTGTATTAAGACTGAAGTTCTTGTTATTTGACAACAGAACTTACATAACATTAAAAATGCATTCCATTCCAATATGGCTTATCTTTGTAATTAATAATCTATGTATTTGCATGTAATTACTACGTCATAGATATAATTATTACTGTACTACTATTTATTGCAGAAATAATTATTAAATATCTAGATTTGGATCATGGTGATCTTTTGTCCACAAACTCGAATTATACCGCAGTTCTTGTCTTTTAAACTTTGACTTTTCTCTTTGGTTCAAACTACAAAGGGTTAATGGACGGTTCAATGGTTCAAACTACAAAAATTTGTATGTTTATGTATGACAATATTATATGAAGGGGCGATCAAGGTCTGATATAGTAAAAAAATTCCCTCACACAGCACGTGATTCTATTTTTAGTATCAGTATACTCTGATTGGCTAATACCAAATATGCACCTTCCTATACAAAACATTTTCGCAAGTATTAATTAGATGTTTTTTAACTTCATATAATAATTTCATACATATGCCACTATGGATATTTTATAATTATATTTTCTGTTTGAAATAAATACTATAATATAGTGTAAGATTATTTATTATGATTTACTATTTTTCAAATATCCTATAATATTAAGTACCTTCGAATATTGGATTATTATTTACAATCATAATTAGTAATAAAATATTTTATTTTTTTTAATAGATCGAGGTACTGGTCATCTTATTATGACTGTGATAATCCTAAGAATATATAATATTTATATACCTATGTATGTATATAATAAAATTACGGTTTCTTATTCTTTAAATAATACATTTACTAAACGAAATATAATTTATAATATTTTAAATAATTTAATTTTTATAATCAGACTCGTCACCAGGTTATTTAAAGGGGTTATAATTTGAATAAGGGACCAGGTGTAATTGTATTTCTTGCGGATAAATTGGACAAAAATTCCAGTTTTAAATACATTAAAGCAGCGATACATTTGAATAGGAGCCCATAATAAACTTTATAATTTTATTACTTTGGCGTTTAATAAGTTGAGACACAGTTCACCACTTATTGTTTTAGGCATAAAATGCAACCCGATCATATAAATCTCTCGGTATAAATACAACTATGTCACCTCCACAAATATAAAAAGGGCTATAATTTTCAGCGACCCATAAATTGCAGCAAGAGCGCCCCATACATACCTAGACCTGTAATATCGCCTTGAATAGAGGCTCAATATCTTATTGAAGGGATAAATTGTATTATAGGTACAACAATTAAATAATACTCTATATTAAAGATAGAAATTTTGATTTGATAGAACATTTTTTGAGAGTGGGCCCTTTTTGAAGAACATTTAAAGCCAATTACAGTGAACTGAGGCCCCCTAACTCCTTTTTGAAATGCACTAAAGATAAAGTCCAAAATTTGTAGGGGGCCCTTTCAAATCAGAAGAGGAGGGCTTTAGTTCATCTATTCTAAGTATCCAGAATGTCAAATTATGATTTATTTGATAAGTTTAATACAGAAACTTATCCTGCCTTTATAATTTAACACTAGTTTTAAATTAATTATGAATATTAGTGTTACAATCGCGTACACATCTATTCGACGGGTTGCAAATAACCACAGCCATCATTAAAATTGCATAGGTACTCTTTTTAATAATAAATTTGTATTTAAATAAATAACATAATTAATCATATGAAATAAAAATTATAGAGTTTCGTTATCTTATATACAGTCAGTGAAAATAGTTTGAAATTTGTTAATAACATAATCTTTAGACGTAATGATTATAAAATAGCATCAGTGTACAGAGCGATTTTCACAATAATATTGGTATACTACTAACGAGTAGTATAAGTGACATTAGCAGAATGATTTGGTGGTAGCGTAAAAATAATCAAAATAGAAAATAAAATGCAAGCTAATATTTTACAAGAATTAATTTCAGCGGAAAAACAGATGTGTCTTATTGAACTTTACAATTGCTATTAGATTTTTTCTCTTTTACTGGAGCTCCATTGCCATAGTAACGGGAGGAGGGTCTCGAGGTACTCTGAATAGGGGGTACTCCACTGGCGTTGTGTCGAGAGGAGGACTTGGGCATGTCTACTAATGGTCGTTGCCACGGTGATGCAGCGCTGGAGGAGGATCTAATATGTCGGTTGTGGTGTTTGAGTAGCGTGGCGGGGGCAGGAGATGGTTGCTGTGAGGTGTCTAGCTGTTGGACATGAGCGGAGATAGCCGACCGCTTGAATGTGGGGTCTATAGCGGCGGCGATGTTGAATGTTGGGCCCAGGGGGGTGGTTGCGGTGTCTGGTCTACTGGAGGGGTTTGCCGGTCTGTCAAGGAAGAAAGCTTGGATAGAATAAAGTCTCTATATTTTATTCTTAAACGGTTAAAGTAATTTGAGAACATTTCTTGATTAAGGTCGATTTTCCAACACTTTTCATTAAATTTCATTCACGAATTGTTTTAAATTTGTGTTTATATTATTTTAGAGTAGAAGTTTGAATGAAGTAATTGTCAAATCTTTGTCAACAATTTTCCAGTCGCTTATTAATTTAAATTTAAAAAACGTAATTAATTATCTAATAAGAAAAGAATTTATTGATCCATAGATAATTAATTCGTGGTAATGTGTCAACAGGAAGCAAATAAGTAATATTGAATCTTATCTAAAATCAATTCTCTAATTCACAGTTTAGAACTATCGATCAGTGTCTATAAAACGACAGACCCACCTGAACAACGTCGTATTCTCAACCGTCCGGCTCGTCTCCACACCTCCTCCATCGTCAGGATAAATCAACCGGCCCATCGGCAGAGCTCCTCGACAGTGTCCGGGGTCCATATAGAGCCGCTCACTGTCCATATCCCAGTCTTTGCAGCCCTCCACGCCGCTCTTGGGCCGCGCTTTGGAAGAGGAGGCCAGCGGTACCTCCGTTCGCCAGGCGTCCACCCCGCTCTGGGGCCGAGGTCGGGAGAACCGCGTCTTGGACTGTCGGAAGACGGGCTGGGTGTTGCCGGGTCTCCTCGTGGAGGTTGGCTCTTGAGGTCGTGTCACCGGGTAGGACACAGGACGATGACTGTTGAAGGGGGGACAGTGACATTGAAACACTTGAGAGGAAAGCTTTTCGCAAGAATCCCGCAATAATCTTACCCGGAGTCAACAGTGTCTGCAGGGGGCCGCCTTCTCACCCCCGAAGTGTCAACCGGTGGCTTCGTCGTCTGGCTGTTCGTCACCGCTTCGTTGAGAGAGTCTCTCCTGCGATGGGGCAGGGGAGGTTGGCTGTTGCTTGTAGCGACAGTAGCGAAGGCGGGAGGTGGAGGCGGGGTCAACAAACACTGGGTGGACGCCGCCCCTTGGGGCCCCCGGGGATTCGACCCTCTGCGCTGTTTCTTTTGCTGCCGTTCGCGACGACGAACCGCGTTCAAGTCTACGAGACCTTCTGCGTCCCCGGAGATGATCTTAGCGTCCAGCCGAGTCACCGGGCTGCCCTGAATACATTATCAGGAGGAGCTAGAATAACTCTTTTCATTTATCGGCAGGAAATCAATCCTAGCGCAAATGACTGAAATGTGTTCTGAATTATAATATTTCTATCTGGATTCTTGAACCAAAATAATCGATAAAATTATTTAAATTAAACGAATACGTTGAATTATTGAAGTGAATTTATCATATTTTACGTTTACATAAACAAATTGGCAACAATGAGCCGTTGAATACATCTTTAGAAGAAGTTAATAATTACTGACTTGTCTTTTGGACAATGTACCCAAATACAAGACGTGATCAACCATTTTCTACATACACACCTCTCATCGAAGTCTTCTGTTCAGAGGTAAACTAATCACAAACTTCACTACTAACCAAACCTTTCAATAGTCCCAGTGACTGTATTATCACAGTAAGTGAAGCACCCTTATCAACTCTACGCCTAGCAGAGATAAGAAGAAGCCACCAGAATGATGTACAAGGACGCCAATAATTGATCACTAAAGCCTTTCTTCGTATTACACGTATCGCTCAGAGATCAATATTAGACTAACATTTCTCAAATAAAATACAAGAAGCACCAATCAACACCCTTTGTTTAATAAGTATTTGATTAGAAACATATTTGCAGTGCCTTTTTAGACAAAACCTCAGTCCAATGGATCAATGAAAGAAGCTTATTAAAGAGGTGATAATTACGATAGTAATTGTGGAAACTTGAGAAGTTCAACTCATAATCGTCACCTTTCAGTCACTACAGGTCACCCGGTTAACTCTGTCACTATCGATCATCACAATAATCGTCCTCAGTAACAATTGTCTGGGTGGAAAGTTCAAAGCTGGTTTATAAACCCGCGAATCCCTTTTTAACCCTCCTCTTTTTGGCTGCAGGTAATATATTATCTGTGTATGTGCAGTGAGACAACGTGAGTGGAGCCAACAAAGAATAAAAAGGGAGAATCATTTACCGAAAGTAGAAACCAACGAGGACAATTATTATCAATGTGGGAGTATTAAACTTGCATACAAATGATTTCATAAAAAATATAACAAAGGCGCAGACCATTTAATAATCAATAAAATACAAATGTGGAAAGGTTTCGATTTTACGCTTGTATATAAAGTTTATTTCCTGCTTTAATCCAATAGCAACAACCATGTACCAACAAGGATCCACTTGTTACCTTAATCTGTGTTAATTGGCACCAATTAGAAGATATAATCTCTTACTCTACTAATACAAAATCTCAAACACAACAAGTCTAACCACTGCTTCGATTAGTCTGTTTACAATTTATTTACTGCTTGCCTAACAAATATTATTACAATGCCGTGAGAAATATGTGAACTGAGAACTGGTTCAGACTACAAGACAAACACAAAACTCTTCTCCAAATAACAATTAGTGTGTTGGCTCTGGAGGAAAGCAGTCTTTTAAAGGTTATGGGAATTACTGCAGATGTAATTTATATCATGTACCTATAGAGAGGCCAAACAAAATATAATATTATAATATTAACCACAAAATATTGTATTCAATACTTTCAAGACTGGCCTTCATGTATGCAGGAAACAGTCGGATTTAATTGTTTAATAATTCAGTTTGTATAAAGAAGAAATAATTGGAAGGATTAGAAAAGACTAAACAGAGAAAGATAAGAAGTATGTGTCTTTCTTCTTGCAGTTAATTCAACGCCGTGTTGAACAAATAAAATATAATTCAGGCTGCTTGTGCAATACAAAATCGATATTACAAATAGATGAATTTAAAAGCGATCTGCAATAATTTAGACAAGGCAAGCTTGACGCCTAATCGTGTAAACTAACAGATTTCAAAATAGATAAGTGCCCTTTGAAAATGTCAATATTTGATGTTTCTAAATTAAGAAACCTCCCAACAAATAAGGAATTAAAATTTACAATTGGTAAAAAATCCATTTCACTTATTTGCTAAAACGAATCTATACTTATTAGTACATTTGCAATAAGTTAGGAATTTCGGCGTCTCTCCGGAATGTTTCACCACCATCCTGGCACACTATTACAATGATATTTACATATTAAGACAACCAACATCGCAGATTCCAAATAAATGGCTAAAACACAACCTGACAATCTGTAATAACAAGGCTGGTGTTGAATATTAGTTGACTATACATAAACAGAAGAAGTGCGCAGGAGGACACAATATAGACACATTGGACTGGACATGTCTGCCGGGTGTAGGTATCCATTCAACTTGAATACTTCATATGGCTAATGTACCAAGACTATTTGCATGCAACACCAATAATACAGACGTTTCGGGCGATACAGCTGAGCAAAATGGCCAGGGATGAAAAAGTGAGATCTGTTGCGCACAGAAGGTGACGTCTATATTCATCTAATGTGTACAAGTGTCTTCAGTTAGTGTCATCCCATCAGCGCCAATTTAATCCAAATGCCACCTGACTGACTATTTTTAGCATGGCTGCTGGATTGTATACTGGATAGAATAATATCGGTAGAGACTTAGCATAAAATTTAACAGCATTAGCCACAACTCAGCTCCGCTTAACTTTTTAAATTGTAAAGGGGTCATTGAGTTGTGTGGCTGTACACATTGTCGAGGTGGAATCAGCATTTCACGTCTGCTAACAGTTTATTCACAACAAGATGAGACATAGAGAGAGAGAATAAGAATCACCACTGATTAGCGAAATCAATAATTTACGGTCCACGATTTCAGCCGTTGGTTGACAAAGGTCGAGTTCGGAGAGAAAGATAAGGGTGATCGCGACGTGGGAAAATATTTAGAGCTCAATTGAACCTGGACTAATTGTCTTAAAGTAGATCTCAACTGCGGTAATTAAAAACGATTTGCTCAGCAAACTTCAAACTTCGAGGCTAAATTAACTGATAAACCATTTTAAATTGATAGATTCACGAATTCAAATAAATTATAAACAATGTTTATGCGGCAACTTACGTAATACTTGGGGTTGATGAGTGGCGAACCGTTCAGGAAATGGTATTGGGGCACTCGACTCATCGCTGGCGAAGGGGTCAAGACGGTCCCGCCGGGTGATGTTGGTGGAGACGTGGAGGATTCTTCCGGGGGCAGCTGGATCTCCGGAACAGTCGGTCGCTGACGTGGTCGATTACCGGTGGCGGGTGTAGTCATGGCGACTGTCGGAGTAGTCGAGACAGCAGACGATGGCGTCATGACGTTGGCTGGAAGTGTTTATAATCTTCAGGAATGTGTTGCCAGTATTTTAAGTGTTGCACAAATATTGTTTATGGTTTTGAAGAGTTTGACCTACCTTTCCAGAAAGGAGATTTCTATCTATGAACTTGGCCGACTCATAACCGAATTAAACTTTATTAATGACGAGAAAGATAAAGAATTAATCCTCCTATAGAAAACTGTATGTAGGGATCAGCAGCACTAAATCAGCCACCAATTGGTCTTCTGTTATCAGTCAATCGACCGCTTAAATTACTATGAACTTTAATTCTACTCTCTGCTACTGGATATATTTCTAATCTGCAGTTAGAATTTGCATAACCTTTATAAGCCGACAGCAAGAAAATAATACAGCCAAACAATAACAGTAGCCACTGTGTTCAATGAAATTATACTTAAAAAACAGATTAACATTTTTGTGATAATGTTATAAAGATTAGTGACGCAATAAAAAGCAACACTTACAGTAATTTGTAGAAGAACCTGCCACAATCGGTCCGTTAGTAAAGGGGGTTGTATTTTGTGCTGTCACCCTGGGCGACAAACCTTGGTGTGACTGTCTACGAGGCCCCATCGATGTCATAATGTGTGGAGGGCCAGGCGATCGATAAGAAGCCACCGATATCGATCGCTGATGAGGCGGTGGCTGCTGCTCGACGCTGATTGGTGGAGAGGTTGCGGGCGATCGATGTGCAGCTGCAGATGTCGACCGTTGACGTGGAGTTGGCTGCTGCTCGACGCTGATTGGTGGAGAGGGTACAGGGGATCGATGGTTGACTCCAGAAGTGGATCGTTGATGGTTGGGAAGTTGTGGTGGCTGCTGCTCGACGCTGATTGGTGGAGAGGGTACAGGTGATCGATGGTTGACTCCAGAAGTGGATCGTTGATGGTTGGGAAGTTGTGGTGGCTGCTGCTCGACGCTGATTGGTGGAGAGGGTACAGGGGATCGATGGTTGACTCCAGAAGTGGATCGTTGATTATTGGGAAGTTGTGGTGGCTGCTGCTCGACGCTGATTGGTGGAGAAATTTCTCCTGTCGATCGATAAAATGCAAGGGCGGAGGTGGATCTTTGGTGACTCGGTAGTGGCGGTGGTTGATGGAATACAATTGGTGGAGATGGTTTGGTAGAGATGTAAGGTGGTGGACTTGACGGGTCTGACACCTGTGCACTTCTGTTATGATTGGTCGAGTCGTTCTCTTGTGTTTCCTGCAAGGTTCAACTTACAATTAATGTTTCAATTCTAAATTATACTTTAAAACGTGCAAAGTAAGGTAGTAAATACTTTGAATTAAATACTATGCCTTTAGAATGAATTCGATATCTGTCGAACATCTCTTATAACGGAAGGAAAAGTGTTATATAGTGTTGAACCTGTAGATAATTATTTGCTTGACAATATAATAATCCATATCTCTTAAATATGGTGCTCATTTGTTATTATTTAATATTTTGGTTGAACATCTTCGATAAATCAACAACACTATTAGTATTCGCATTATTCGCTTTCGCGTTATTCTAATTTAAAATTTGGTATAATATACATAATGAAATAAGATGCACAGAGCATATTAGAATATATTATCTGTAATCATACACCCCAGTCACGTGCAAGAATACCTTATATACTTAAGTAATGTCAACAAATTACTCAGAATGTGGTAAAAGAACCAAAGGTTAATTCGTCCAAAAGGTCGCTTTATTGCAGGAGGTAATAAAAATGTTATATGGAATCAGTTACCGTTATAAAATAAAATAATCTTATATGTTGTAATAGTCGAAAACGATAAATTAAAAAAATTCAACAACACATTGGAAAGGTTGTGATGGAAGTTGGTAATTGTATTGTTAGACTTTTTCAAACAAATTAATTTCAAACTTAATTCGAATATCATTTCTTTTTGAGAACTTTTGTAATCTAACGACAAGAAAGTTTATCTAAATAACGAATGAAATAGCGAGTTCCGGATGGCCATAATCCAGACATAAAGAAACATGATTTATTTAACGAGTCAACTCTTTGGCTTAAGGATAAAATATGAGCCATATAAAAATTGGTCAAAGTAGATTGGGACTATAATAAAATTAGAAGCTGCAGTTGGATGTGAAGGTCGTCTATAATGGATACACACGCAAAACTGAAACATTTCAGATGATTTTTCAGAGTATTTTACCCGATAGAACGATATATTCACCTCTTAATTAATACAAAAAGCAAAACAAGTCAGTTAAAACAACCACACAACTACTAACACAGAGAAAGAACAAGACACTGTATAACACCGTTATATTATCATTGTCTTGTGCATATCAATTGTGTCATATATATAGCAAATAATAAAATCATTTCCATCAGCAATTTCCTGGATGAGTGGATCTACAAATTACTAGAACTCATACTTATATGATTGTTAGAGCCAACGGCACGTCACGTTTAGAACAAGTTCACATCTGAGTTGACAACTTCACGAAACAAATGAAAAAGTTTTTCCTATAACGATGGACAGACTGAAAGGAGTTACCGATGAATCACGCAAAACCACTTCTTAATATTTACCAGAAACAGCAACACAACATTTATAGTAGTACAATAGTAAATAATCAAATAACTTACAGGCCTGTCTTCAGAACCCTGCTCTAAGGCTCAAGTTTAAGAGTGTGCAAATGCCGACAGATTTTATATTTATACAAAACCAACACCGAAGGTAATCGACCAGAACTTCGTAACTTAATATTATGAATTAAATTAATTTTTGACACAACAACAACCAAAGTCTTATTAACATAACCATTATAGTAGTGAGGAAGGATACCTAAGATCAAAACACTCAAAAAACAGAGAGAAAGAATACATTCCAATGTACCGGATTCTTTTTTGGAAATAAGAGGTCAAGTTTAATTTGATGCTATAAATTAAAATTAATTTGGACAAAAATTGTTCTAAGTTTATTACAATTAAAAGACTCACCCTTTTCAAGGATATAATATAAAATGATTTTAACATGGCTATTATAATCCGTATTGCCTTTATCTGTCCACATTAGTTTTGTACGTAGAAACTCTCTTTTAAAACATTCAGATAAAGAAATAACCCTTTTTCCATTTTAAAATAAGAAAAAATTCATTTAAAATTAAAAGAAGTCTTTGAAATGAATGTTAGTTAGTCAAAAATAAGAATATATTATATTCATGAATAAACAAATGTATTGGTAATAATTTGACAAAACAACAACAAATACTTGCCTTTAATTTTTAGTAATCAGTCAAAATTGAAAAAAAAATTTTTGACGAAATACCTCACAAACTTTTATTGTTTAAATTGACTCTCTTTTATAGGCTATCAATAGCAGAATTCGTTATAACATGAACGACCGGGAATTATTGCAGTAAATATAAGAAAAATTCATTATCCATAAAGAGTTGAATGTGAATAAAAATACGAAAGAGGTGTGAAAATATCACAAAATCATATTCACATAAAAATTAAGTTTTTTATCCACTAAGTCGTAAAAGAAAGTTTGCTCAAATTAAATAAAATGGAACACAGGACACAATTATTCTTCAGCAGATTTTGTCATGAAATATTAAATAATTGCCACTCTAACACGTTATTCCATTTTGTTTGAAGTTATCCAGATTAATTAAAAATCAATAATATGAAATATTAATCATTTCGATGGTCATGGCTCAAATACAATTGGATTGTTGTAACATTTAAGTCCCTAAATAGACGGATAAATGGTAAAAAGTATAATTCAATACTTTTAAAAGGCAAATAATATAGTTGCCATACTAATTAATCAAATGTCAAACACTAGCAAGAGTTTTACTTACAGAACTCAGTATTATAAAAAGGTCAGTGCAGAAGTGGATCCTTTATTAAAAAGGGTTATTCACCAACACTAATAATGGGATTTGTGTCTTCACAATTTTTCAACAACGACATTTAAAATTAAAGATTTGAGAACACGTCACGCAGTGATGACAATAATCCACAACAATTACAGAATTTCTGGTTATGATGCACACTTCTGGAGATGATCTCAATATCAGCAGTTGGCTTACAAGCTGAACAAGTTCAACAATCGGACAGGGTTGTTATATAATCGATTGTGGCCGAGGACTATAAGTGAAACTATAAGTTAATAGTAATGGGGGATACTTTGATAGCATATATCCATCCGGATCTGTAATCAAAACTGCAGAATTTGCTGTTCTGAGGAGGAGGAGAAGGTTTGGTATTAAGGTTAACTGACAGATGGGCTAATCTCGTTATTATCTTGGTGTAGAGAGTACAATTTAGCCGCAGGACAATTACTTGCTCTGAAAACACTAAATATACTGAGCGAAAAATTTTTTGGAGTTGAAAATAATGATTTTTAATAAAACGAACAAGCAGAAAAATATTGACAACACTTTTAGAGGGGATTATAGAAACATTTAAGAGCAGAAGTGTTGAGCAGATGAAGTTACAATGTATGAATAATGTTGTGTTTAATTTGTATTTAAAATAGTTAAATACGAACATCGTTGTATGCCTAAATAAATGATTAAATTACTCATTTTCGGATTAATAATAAATCAACTAATTCATCAACGTCGTCCAATTTAATTAAAACGTGAATAGAATGATATTAACTCGCCGTTTTAAATGAATACAGTCGGATGGTAGCAGCTTAGATACAAAGTAAATAAAAAACTATATTATCTAATGTTCAATAAAGTATAATTTATATTAAATATATCGTTTATAATACTTAGAAAGATTAAAATGTTGGCAATGAAAAAATAGAGATAAAGTAAATAGCAAAGTTCTATTTCCAAACCAGTATGCCAACATCTGATCTGCACTCGACTTCAGCCATAGTGACATAGTTTTCAAACCGCACAATTAAATCACCAGAGATAGAACTGTCGGATGGGTAACAATCAATACCTATCGATTACTTAGAAGCTTCTTTTTTATCATTTCACTTCAATCCTATTCTGCATTCATTTAAAATAACATATTACGTCGAAGGAGAATTGTTTACGAAGTCATCTCCTGTTTAAAGATTATATATTTTATAAAACATCGAATAACTCAATACTATATCGTATATTTTAAATAAGTTTCACAATTGTGTATTGATTTACATTTTCGATAAAATAATAAATAATAATTAATTATAATAATTAAATAATAAATTAATTAAAATACACTGATGACAAATTGCAATGAACAATTATTTTTTCCCTGGATATTTACCAGATTATTTATAATTTAGATATTGTTAAAAAAAGATTTCGGCAGAATAGTAAGGCCTATAAATAAAAATGCCTACTGCAATAATTTCCACTATAAAAGCAGCCTTCTCGTTTTAAAAACCAGAGACTATTATATAAATAATACACAAGTAATACCGACAAAAGAACAACTCTAAAAGGTTTTTAATGGTTTTCTTGTGAAATAAATATTTTCTTAATGTTACATTTCTGTGCTGACAACCTGAAATATTCCCAGATACAATTAATTAAAGGAAAGCATCACCTCCGTCAGCTGTCTGGACCTCGATCTATGAATCCTCTTGGAGCGCATCTCCTGTTGCTGGGAGATCACCTGAGCAAGCCGAGCGTCCATAGTCTCCAACTGGGAGGCCCGAGTCCTGCCAACCGCGGTGAGCGTATTGAAGGAGGCGAAGTTGGTGGAGCCCCTGCGACGCTTCATCTCCTGTTCTTGAAGGAGATTTGCCAACTCTTCGTCCTGACAAAGAGGGAACAGATTCAATTTATTATTTCGATTACACAAATTATTAACGTTTCAGTTTATTAATTAAATCGATTATTGGATAATTTCAAGAAGAAGTATAATCAAAAACAAAAAATATTAGCATTTACATCCTTAACAAAAGTTAACTTTCTTTATAAAATAACAAATTATAAACGTAATCGATACACATTAAACAATGTAGAGCGTTGAGATCTGAATTTAAAACAAAATTAAGCGTTTAACTTTTTTCACTGTTGTAAAAATATCCCAAATGATTCTTCATAGCCATTTATTATAATATTTCCAGTCAAGATCAGTCATTAAGTATATTATATGCAGAACATTATTTATACAAGCCAGGGAGGTGCCCTCAGCAAAGGTAATCATCACACTTACTCTAATTGTGACTAATATAACAGTAACCAAGAAACTAACCAGCCTCAAAGTTCAATCCCGGAAGAGGAAGGAAGAACGAAGGTCCCCACAGTGTGTCAACAAGTAGTACCTATACAAAGTACACAACCATCGACGATTGTCATGGACAACGCATGCATATATCACTAGAAATTGACGACGCCAGTATATCCTCACACTTTCGCTTTTCACCTAAACCAAACCGCTGTCCATCATGAGACAAGAGTTGTATTTATTCCCCGACCAGACTCCCTAGTTCACTCTTATTTGAAGGTCTCTCGTGAATAAAGAAATAAAGACAAGACGTTTCCCTACGATTTGAGATGTACCCTGATCATATTTAATAAGAATGGTGGCTGGATATAGGCTAGAATACAAGGTTCTAGTGTTATTGTATCCAGGTAGATACAACATCCTTTGTGGAAGTCTTGTTCGTGGTTGCTATATGATCTTATTTAGAACAACAAATAACCTCCATGGAGGAAGCTTCCTCAAAGCCTCTGTTGAAAATTATGGGCAGGTACTTATAATACTCAATAATATAATGAAAATTCAAATAGGTACAAATCTACATAAATGCAAGCATCTTAATTTTACCGATTATTGCAAGATTATTTCTATCAGAAACCAAAAACCCCTAAATGGAACAGTTTGCTAGATAAGTGATAAGCACCGCATAATAGATATAAAATACAGTAAAGATTCATAAAAGACTCATGGAAAATATAATTTCAATAGCTATTCACTGCTACAACAAAGTGCTTGTTAAATCGATTGAAAACTATAAAACACCGTTTAATAAACATCATCAATTGAATTATGTATAAAAAGGTATTTGATACAGACCATTAAGAACTGTTGCAGACTTGAAGTGAGACATAATTAGACTATATCTGTGTAAACATTATTTCGTATAGTTATAAAGAAATTATTCAACTTGTATCGAAGAGCAAGATTTAAGAGCTAGATAAATCAAAAAATTTAATCCGTGATTCGTTGCAGTAAAGCATCATAAGTAAATTACACAAATTACACTTTGAACAATTCAAATTACACTTTTGACAATTCTAGTCGGTCTAAAATCATAGAAGCTTAGCGTTCTACCTGTCTCTCAAGAACCTGGCCTCGCATCGCATCAGTCCCATTAGCTGGTAGATCATAGAAGTCCGTGAAATCACCGACATCCTCCTGGGCTGCACTCCTTCTATGGCTCCTGGTTGAGCTGCCTCTCAGTCCAAAGCCCACTTCAACACCCACCTCTCCAGTAAGCTCGGCAATATCCCTCTCCAGTCTTCGTCGTTCTCGAGTCAACTGGCGCTCTTGTTCCCGCTCGAGATAGCGTGACTGTCGTCGCTCATAGCGTTCCTGAAGTTTGCGAGCCAGCACCTCATCCAGACGCTCCAGTTCTACACGGTCGAGTTCATTCTGTGATGAGGTTATGTCGAGCTGGGAGAGGTGTCGAGCCAAATCCCCGTCGCTTTGAGTGCTGAAATATGGCACAAATAGTGCACTAATTTACACCGTTTCACAATGTATTGTAAACGTAACCTACCGAGCTCTTTGTTCAGCCATATGTCTAACTAGATCAGGTTGTTGTCGAATCTCCTCCGCATTGTTAACAGCCTTTGCCACCAGAAGATCTTCCCTGAGCTTGTGGCTTGAATTCTGGTCCATGCCAAAGTGATGTTGCACTAAATGTCAAACAAAATGATTATCATCTATGTCCTAACAGTCCACAATCAAATTTCCGAAAATAACAATCTCCAGTGCAGTATGGCTATGTAAGAGTGTAGCCTATAAAATCATGCACTCAGGGTCCATTTTTAAGGTTTTATGAATTAGAATACATCTAAATATTTTTTTTTCAGATTATGTAACATAGAATACAAATTATAGGCTACTAAAGTCATTTATTTAATTATTAAAAATCGCTCAAAATTTATGCAATTCCGGAAATTTCCATACATTAAGGATGCCTGAATAATAAATAAATATATACCTTCATGTTGAGTTGAATGAGCCAGTGCACCATTCTTATAAGCCATGTATTGTCTCAAACCTGTGTTAAAGAAGTATGTAATTATAAAAAAGTTATATAATTGTGATACATTTTATAATAAAAGTAGTATTCATGAAAAATAAATCAAATCTCATAGAATAAGTAATAACCAAAAAAATTGAAGTAAAAAAGCCACAAAAATTTTATTCTAAGTTTATTACAAAAATAAACTTTCACTCTTTTCATTTCACCTTGCAGACTAATTTAAAAATAATTTTTTAATTTAATTATAAATTTAAATTTTAAAAATATCCAATCACAGGATAATACCATTATAATAAAACAACAATAATTAGAATTTTATTACAGAAAATGAGAAAGAAACAACTAAACAAATAAATACCAACCACTCTGACAATAATTAAAAATTATCTACAACATTAACATATAAAATATATACCAACCAAAGGCAACAGTTGATTTTATATGGAACATTTTTAATTATTGACAGAGGGGTATTTTTGATATTTTTTGGTATTATTGATATTTTGAACTATTTAGCTTTACAATTTTCTGTAATATAATTTTATTGTTATTGGTTCCATAAGTAATTGTGCAAACCTTTGATTAGATATCAATTTTTTAAATAAATTCATATTTGTAGATGAAAGAAAAAATCTGGGTATATTTTATTTTGTTATGTAATAAACTTTTTTAAAAATTGATTGTGGCTTTTGTATTTAATTTTTAAAAGTGACCAATTGTTTTTTCATTCAACCAAAACAATGATAATGCTTTTTGTGAGTCATTTTAAATATAAATAATTAATTGAATTCAATTTAATCATTTGTGATTAAAACAATATGAAAAACTCAATAATCTTGGATAAATAATCTGCAATGCTCTTTGTATTTAGTGATTATACAAAAATAATATTTCAACTTATTTTACTGTGGTTCAATGATTATTTAATAGTTTCCAAAATGGTCTTTTCCTAATACTCTATTTACAATAGGCTACAGAATATGCAGGTATTGTAATGATTGATTTTAAAATAACCAGAACTTCATGAGCAACCCATAAAATTAGTGAAGTCAACATTTTTATAAGGTTCCATTTCTATTTTTTGTATAGTAAATGTTAATAATCTTAGAAATAATGATATGTGCAATACACTTTTTGTTAAATAAAACATTTGTCAGATAGTTGGTAGGGGAAGGTACTATTTAAAAAGCAGTTTGGGTAAATCACAAGACACAACTAAATCATTCTTGAAGAACTGGAAATCCTGTCTGAACTGGAAAATTATGACCTCTAAAAATATGGTTTATTTTACAGTATCATTACTTGTCATTTAAATTATAGTCATATAAGAAGTAAAAGTTAGTTAAAGCTTATTGAAAAATAAGTTACCATTTGTATATATGTATCTATACTACAAGTTAAAAATACAAATTAAAATGAACATAATTATATGTATGTGCATACTAATATTAATTAAAACTAGTTTCAATGTTGTATATCTTTAAAATAGGCACATACTCCATTTAACTAACTTTAGTTAGTAGTCATTTCAAGATTCTAAAAAATAAAATTGCAGAACATAATATTATTTTTTAAGTATAGGAATGACTTTTTTTATAGTATTTTCAATAAACTGATATATAAAACTTCTAGTATATAATTAAATAAGTATTTTTACAAAGTATTTAATATGGTCAAATCAATCCACATTTAATGTATTATTCAAAAAGAAAAAAATATTTTCTGAAAACCAAACCCATTTTTAAAGATTACAAATTTTAAAAGTGTCAGGGTTAACCAAAATGCTATAGCATTTAAGCCTAATTATTGTTTAAATTTTAGTTATTTTTTTACACTATAACTTCATAAATTATATGTTTATTTTTAATGCCTATAGTGGGTATTCCATATTAATTTTTTAAATTACATAATCATGAAAGTTGAAAAGGTATGTAATCATTGTCTTAATTAAACAAATTTTATTTAATATAATTATCTTATCTACCTTATAGTATTATAGATGTTAAGTAAATATAATCATGTCCATATTTTTTAAATAATTTTTTTTTTAATATTTAAATGTAGAAAATTTAAATGTTATGTATAAAAACTAAATTGAAGGATTCAAATTTTTTTCTTTTCTTTTCTTTAAATATTAATTTTTATAATACAGTTCACTTTTCTTATAAGAGCATTATTTGTATTTAAAAAAGGGCTTTTATAAGCAGAGTGTCCTTATAACTAATGCATATAAATAAAAAGGTAATGTTAATTTATCTGATTAATTATATAATGCCTTTTAGAGTGAATGGATAGATATAACTTAAAACTGAGAGTATAAGGTACCGGATTACTTGCTTAAAATTTAAAATGAATATATAGAAATATGATTGCAAAGATAAATTACTGTTTTTTATTAAAAAATAAAAAACAATAATATTATAAGTTAAGTTTATTAAAATTACTTTTATTACTCATTATTTTAATTAAACCTTTTATACAAAATTTGTTCTTGTTAACAGATCTTATAAATAATATACTTAATGAATTAGATATAAATAATTTTTATAAAAAATGTTATTATGGATGTTATGAATGAGATCTTATCTGTAACAAGCCTACTTTTATATATAAACAAATAAGAAATGGCCAAAATCTCATCCATGACAATGCCATAGAAATAATGAAATATTTATATAAAATATAATAGTTTTATATAATATATAAGTTATCAAATAAATATTTTAATTAATTTATGTTTACCTAAATATGTTATAGAATTAAAATAAGGCCTTAAATTTATTTAGTGTTAATAATATTATTTGTGTATAATAATTTATACTATAAAAAAGGTTTTTTAGATATATGTTTTAAAAAATATTGAAAGAACATCATATTTATTATCAAAAATTATTTTCAGATTATAATATAGGTTGAAAATCTGTTTAATTTACTAAAAAATTTAAAAAATAGACACGGGAATTCTATTTCATTAAAAAGATTTTTTTAAATATTTAAACATTCATTTAATTTCTTTTAGAATACATTGAATTTTTAAATTTACAATTTTGGTAACTCTTAAATTTTTTTTTTATGAATTGAAGTTAACAATTTTGTTTACAATAAGGAATGCAATTTTAAAAATTTTTGCTTTAAGAGTGAAAATATGTAGTATAAGACAAAATTGTAATTTTTTATGAAAAACAGATAATATTTCAAATAAAATTTTACATTTTAATTTTTATTTATATAGACTAAAAAAATATTAGTATCATTAACTATAATATATCTAAAACAAACATACATCAAATAGATTATTGTAAATATTGTCGACAGTTCTGCCCGTCGTCAACTACGCTGAGCAAAATCTGAAAATGTTTATGAAATAATTTAGAATATACTTTAAACAAATCAATCAATTATTTTAAATTTTATGTTGTTGAAACCATTCACCCTTATCGATCGAATCCTGCTAAGCCTCTATTGACCAAAAAACTCAAAAAAATTGCAACAATTAATTTAAATAATTATTTATCTAATTAATTATTTAATGAAAATATTTTTTAAAAATACCCTTACATTTTCAAAAAATATATTTAGTTTGCGTATATTACGGTTGTAATATGGTTTTAATTGTAGCTATAGGAAATTATGTTGCAGATACATATAATTATTGATCAAGAAACAATACAAAATTCTATTTTGAAATAAAAAAGTATATTTGTGTCCACTATTTTTAAGACAATGTGTATTAAATTTTTCCGGTTACTGAGTTATTCAAACTCAAATATCGATATTGAATATAGGTATTTACAAAAAGTGTGTGTACTAAACATACAATACACAAATTCTACAGCTAGAATTAAAGAAAGACAAAGTGTAACGTGCGTGTGTAATACAAAAAAGTGAAGCGTATGAGAAACATTTGCAATTGTGATAATAAAATGACTTGAAAGAATTTTCTTATAAATATGAATATTAATCGTTATTGTTTAGCCTATAAATACAAAATTAAGTTCCAATTACGATAACTATGTATATATTAATGTATATATATCAATAAATGTATAGTTAGGTACTTTATATGTATGTACACATAAGTACACACAGTTTAACGATAGTATAGGCTTGTCCACCGCAGTGCTGCAGTATTATTGGTGATTCTGACTTTCAGATTTTCTACATCTGATTGCTGTTACAATAAGGGGCCCCTCTCACTGACTTTGATCGCGTCTTTGTTTTCTATGAGTTTGTATGATATTTTATTCTTTTCTGGACACACATATGTTCCTGCATAATCTTTCTTCATAAATTCAACTTTCACTAAGTCCTCGTCTTTAAAACTACTTTTAGTTACCTAATTCGTCCGATGTAAATATTGTTTGGACCCTTGCCTTTACCTTAGGAAGGAACCGCTTTTCGATGCAAAATTGTCAGCAATATAGAGTTGTATCAAAGGAAAATGCGACGAAACAACCAGCGTGTCAGTTGAGACTGAATGGAGAGACTATGCATCAATATAATCAGTTAATGGACATATAAATTTCAGAGTAATATGTAAATACATACATACACGCATGTATATGTATTAAATATTTTACATTAACTATACACTATACGTATACATAAATTATTGAAAAGAAAATCAGTTTTCACAATTTCAGGACTTAAATCCAACTTTCCATATTTGTATGTTCAGAATATAGTAGGCGGCTTTGTGGATGAATTATAGATGCACTGCATTCTCGCATCACAACACAATGAACAAAATAAATATGAATCAAGATTTGTGCAGTTAGGAATTAAACGAAATAAACATTTTTGTCAAAAATTAAGTATGGCGTATAACAACAATATATGAAATTATATTCTGTGTGTACTAAAACAGTACTGACATTTTTTATTATCCATTATTATCACCTTGTTATATAATTCGGGTCTGCAATGGCGAATGGTCTAGTTACCTCTATAGTCTTTGTTGTTGCATTCACCGGGGTGTTTTTCCAAGCGATATTTTCTGTAACATGATACATTGCGAAATGTATATATCCAGATTTATATATCCGTTGTATACCTAAAGGCATGAACCTCTTTTTCTGGAATTTAAATTTCGTTTGAGCGAACGTGACAACATCTTTGGGTTTGTTAAAATTAAATTATTATTTGCCAGAAATTTTGATATATTGTCGCAAAATATGTATTATAGGTGTAGCGTATGAGAAAATCTTGTAACTCACCATTTCATTGTCTGAAAGTAATATATGCAACTTGAAACAGGCAATCAGTAACGACTTATATACTTAAGCAAAACTTAATCAATGATATCAGACAATATTTAGATTTACAGATATCCAAAATTTAAAAAAAGCAACGTATTGGTCGACTATCGCAGGTATTATAGATACTTTATAATTATTGAATCATTTAAAGATTTTCTAAATCATAAATGTTCCAGTTATCATTATAAACTAAAATTAGAGACAATAATTTGGTACAAAATATACAGAAAACAGAGAATTCATTTCACTGAAAGTCTTAGTTTCCTTATTTTTTCAATTTAAAAATATTCAATCGTACTGAAAGGAAATCTTTACATATATCAATCAAAACTAATTTTCTGTACTTTCAAAGATGTTCATCGTTTATTAATCAAACAGAGAGAAAACAATTAAAAGAACACCGAAAGGATGATAAGCGAAAAAGATATTTAAAAAACGAATAAATTTGTCGTAATTTCACTATATAATTATTTAAAAAGTTTATTACTGAGATTAAAATCCCCATATTTTTATATTACTATAAATAATGACTTCTATTATAACAACATGATAACAAGCAATAATTTTGAAATGAAGATATAATTTCAAATTACAGCACGTTTGTAATATATATATATAGAATTGGTAGAGGGTGTCAAAATGATTACTTTGTACAAAGATTAAATATAATAATTTCCAATGATAACTCTCAATGCATTCAATGTATTTGTACATTGTGCAATACATGTACACGGAAAATATAGTACATACAATTTGATTATTATGTTAACTGCACGTAAGCATAAATAAAGCGAACAATATTATGGTCTTTTAATAGTTTTAGCAAAAAGGTCGCCAAAATCCGAACTTCTAATTTCATGGATGAATCCCAATGTGGTCAACAGGAAATTTGGACGATTCCTACCTATGAAATATTCCAGACAACTAGTACCTACTAATCTCTTTGTATCCATTTTGTATTCTAATTTCCAACTTAAAAATAGCTATTTGATTTGTGAACAATTTTCAAAAGAAAATGCTTCTTATGTGAAATAATAAAGGTTAGAAATGCAGACTTTTAACCAGACGAAAACAAGTTTTAACAAATATATATATCACAAAAAAGTTTTACCAATTGCAGTACAAAAAAAGAATACACTTAACGGAATGGATGAGAATCAAATTGAAAATAAATCTTTTCCAAAAATACCAACGAAGACAATATCAATTTGCACACCTATAAATAAAATTTAAATCAACGTCCGGAAGAAAATTAGTAGACCCCAGATTCTATCTGAAGATGAGATTCGAGCAGCCAGGAGTGGACACGATACTGAGTACAATAAAACACTGAATGACAGTCTATTGATTGATTGTTCTACTAAAAATATTTTACACAACTAATTTTAAGCCACTATGCTACAATATATTTACATATCGTCGGCACAGCGTATTTTCGATAGGTGGAATGTTCACAATGACCTCCGTCCATTAATAAAATACCGATACATGGGTTAATAACTATGTTGTAGAAGTGAATATGCAAACAACCGTCACCACAGATATCTAAAATGTTGGGAAGATGTACAACACACAGATCCACAGCGCTCTCAAAGAAATCGTTTGATTCAGAAACCACGAGAACCAATGCTAGCAGTTTGTGGTGGAGGACGAGGAAGAGGGGGACATGACTGTTAAAACTTTCAAGAGTTCGGAGAGCGAACCAGCCTGAATCCATGACCCGTGTCTAACTCGAACGGTGGCAAGTGGGCCATCTTGAGCCGTCGGAGACATCGGCACACACTGCCACAGAGGGAGTCAGTGTCCGGCAGGGAGAACAGGTTGACCAATCGGAGCAGGGGGTGCATGAAGCGGGGCAGACTGCTGTCCCAGTGCTCCCGGGACTCCTGTGCACTCGGCAAATGGAACTGGAAATCGGTCCAGCTCTTCGACACGCCGTACATTGCCTTCACAGAGCGAGCTTTGTCCCTCCAGTTGACCTACAAAGATCCCACCGAGAAGTCACTTTGAACTTCAATGTAACCAAATATGATTTTAACAGAGGGCAACACTATGCGAAATGATATATAGCTAGTATGGAAGAATGTATAAAAGCGGAGGAGAGCCACATGAGTGTGTGCATTATAATAATACTCGGCTCCGCCTTCTGGCAAATTCCTACGATTGTCGGTCAAGATTGACATCTCATGTCTCAGTCCTTAGACAATGTGCTTTCTGGAAACCATTTTATTAACGGAGTTCTCAAAAATTACTTTAAAATGCTGAACTTTTCGTTAATTTGTGAGTTTTCAACAACTGTAAAGCATTTTAAGAACGGTAGCCATTCCTCTTCAGCTGAGTTTTCACCAAACGCTCAAGATTCTTACATATTACGGATTGTTACTTACATAATTAGTTCCTCCTAGGAATTAGTGTTATAATTATAGTGACGAATTCTACTGTAATATTTGTAACAAAATGTGTCATGTATAAATATACACATTATTAACTACAAACTTAATGAATAACACGTAGAGCTTAAATGATCAAAATACGTCAATAAACCTTGTTCAGGGATTGTCAGAGCCTCATTCTAAACAATAAACACGTATCAGCCACAAGACTCACCCTTGATTCGTCTTCAGCAGGATCCTTAGCATCCAACATGGACTGTCTGGCCGGCCCGCGGTACAGGTTCCAGCGTATCCAATCTCTGGTGAAATGCCCCGTGTCAGCGTCAGGCCCGGCAAAGCGACAGGTCTGCACAGCCACACAACTGGTGCCATGCCGTCGTATGGAGGGCACCCAGGCATAGGAGTAGGGAGAGTCGAGGACTAGGATGAGGCGAGAAGTGCGGCCGGAACTGTCCAGACATGACTGCCACACCTCCAAAAGGCTGGATAACTTAAGGACACTTCCCTCTGATAAAGTACCAAGAAAGACATTCAAAGGTTATCACCTGTGAGCAGAAATTCCATTTAAACACACTTGTATGAATTACATCTCTTGTAAAGAATTACTATTAGGTCACACATACAATTTACCAAAAAAACGTACACAGTTAAATTACGTGTCTTCCACATTTAGAGAATCTTATAAAGCAATCAAAAAGTCAAGCCAGCCCATGTTGCGAAAATCAAAAAATAGTGCATACTAGATTACTTGTAGTTCTAGAATTGTGGGAAATAATGTGTTAATTATTGGAAGTGTTGCTCATCAGAACACGGTCAAACAAATCGGCCAAGCAAGCGTGATTAATGCAAAAGGTGTGAAGGTAACTTCCGAACTACATTTTGTTAAGTGATGCAAATAGCTAACTGAATGAGATTGTGTCAGGAATAGGTAACATTGTCGAATTATATTAATACTACTCACTGACCTTTTTTAGTAAGAATATCTGTAATGTTTAAATAATTACGATATTAATGGAAAACAGTTCAACGAGGTTGAAATATTATATAGCTTTTAATGAATTTCAAGTTCATATACGAATGTCGGTTAGGAAAAAATGTCAATATTAAACGGCACTTTTTATAATGAACAATGAAAAATCGATTCAGTAAAAAATATAATAATTTATTAGTAACATGAACTAGATGAATATAAATAGTGTTTGTTGAACTCTGTGAAAATATAATTTATCGGATGAAAAATGTATAATTTAATCTTCATTCCATACAAAAAGTTATAAATATCTATAGAAAAATAACTAAAATTAGACACATTTAGAATTAAATTAAACGAAGATCTTGTTAATCAAAAAGGAGAAAATTTGTTAGAAAAAATCACAGGATTCACGACAAAATATGGTCTAACAAATATGATTAAATAGTATAAAAGATAATATCTTCGACAGCTTTAAAGAAAAGGGTATTAGTGATTTATAAGGAACCAACATAAAATGAAATCACACAGGCCGGGGGTGGACATCACAATAACACTTACCACGTGTGCCTTATTGAGAGAGATAGAGTACAACATAGGTTTAAACATTGTGGTGGAAAACACTGGATAAACGTCTACACAAAATAACTATAATACCACCTATAGTATAGAACTTCTCCTAATATGCTTTTGAAGAAACAAAAACAATTTCTATCACATTTACAAACAACTAACCAAAAAATAACCATTAGAACATTAGTAATAATATTATGATTATTTTCGAAATAATTTTAATCAAATTATAAGATGAATAAGTAAAAAAAACACAAAATATACTTTCACAAATGAAGGAAGGAAATATCAAAGAGGTTAATTTTGCGTTGCCTAGCTATAAAATATGCAAACATAAACTACTGACAAAGCGTTTACTCACCAGCTAAACCCCAGTCCCCATTGTTAAGTGTTTGGCCACTGTAGTAAAGAAGATACGTATCGTATCGAGGACCATCATAGGTCACTTGCTGCAAGACAATAACACGAAAAGTAAAAGCATGAGTTCAGAAAACAAGTATTGTTATAAATCAAGGCTAAACGTAACCAGTGTCAGCAACTCACTTGAAAAAACGTTCTCAACTTAACAATGACCGACTCCAAAGATAGGCCTGACGAGCTATAGTCACAGCCGAAGTTGTCCACCATATTGTCTGTGAAGAACATCTGAAGAGCCGACATGGTCTGTGTACACTGAGCGGCCAGGTCTTGAGCCATGTCGGGTGGAAGAATATTGATTCCGTTGGGATCACTTCTACAGTTCGACCAACCGAGACAACTTAATTAGTTATCCTATTAAACATGTTTTGAATATTACAAAAATAAATGTGACTTCGTAAACCGAATTTTGAAAATTGAATTTAGAAATTGCCATATTTTTCTTAAAAAATTAGAATTATCTCGATTGACTCAAATTGGAAAACACCAAAAAGTTAGTTTCCAATTAAGGAAACGATCAGACATTTTTATAACGACATATAATCCTCCAACAAATAAATTACAAAACCGCATAGCTGATAATCAATAACTAACCAAATTTGAAACTTAATATTACTCTCTTTATTTTAATTCAAAAACTTAACCAATTGGAACAATGAAATCAAAGATTAAAAGAAATAAAAAACCAAACTTATAACTTTCTGTATTAACTAACTCGGTAATGATTTAAATCCACCATGAGATAACAGGTAGATAAGATTGGTATCTGTGCATGAATTAACCTACTTACCGTACGCGCTGAGATATATCGTTGCCTAATATTGAATCCCACAATACATTGTTGGAAACTATGGGTTTAAATCTATTGGTAATAAGTGCATAATACACGAAAAACAGTTGTAAACTACATTCAAGATCGATGAGTAGTATAAGATTTTTTCAAACAACAAAACATTTAATTTGATCAATTTAGTGTAGAGCTGTGAAATAAGTAGGAAAAAATAAAAAACAGTAATTGTAATAACGGAACTATTTTATTTAAGAATTAATTCAAAACCTAATGAATAAAACAACAGCAACAAATATTTACACTAACCCAGGCCTAACGGTGGGAGATACGATTGTATAACCAATGGAGGTACCGCCGAGTTTGCTCCCCATTTCACAGAAGAGGCTTGCCATAAGAGCTTCCAGAGGTAGTATCAGTAGAAAGAGGGCCAGCGGAATGGGTGTATGCGTCTCCCAGGTGATACCACCGATGAGAATAGTTGAAAGGAGTGTGAACTCAACAAGCCGCCATGCCAACAATGCAAAATGCCGAACACCTTTAGCCGCCATGATTTGAGACATTCCTGATGAACACAATAAACATTCGCATTAAATAAAAGCTTAATTAAAAACCAATATTTTAGGTGATCATACCTGCTCGGCCTTCTCCAATTGTATCAAAAGTTCGGTTGCAGATATTAAATTTGAAGAAAAGTTGACGCAACACCATAAAGAATCCAACGTGAAAGCAAAACCAAACAAATGCAGCACATAAGAATATTGGCAGTACAATATACCATTCTTGATGAGATGGAACAGACAAAGCACTCAGAATGAGGAACGATCCTTCAAGGAACATCAACCCGAGCAGAACCCCAACTTGGCCCAATCGGGACAGTCGAATAAGGCTCCACCAGCGCTCATCTAGACGTGAGGAGGACAATACACAATCAAAGAATGCGTTGAGATACAGCCTGGACATATACACGACAACTGGAACTGGGAGAATTATCAACTCTGGCATAAGTTTGGGAAAAAGGCGAAAACTAGCCAAGAGAAGACAGATCAATAGTGACAAGAAGCCTTGATAGGAACGCTGTCGCAGTGAAATTTGATTAATCAACAAAGCTGTATTAAATATCATGACGGACAGCCACTTTTCAAAGTGAACCATGCCTACTGTAAAGCCAAGCCAAATGCACAACTCATCAAAGAGTATAAACCTTGCAGGACACACGTAGTGACCTCGTAAACGAACTCCGATGTCTGCAAAAAGTTTGAGGCCAACACTCGCCAATAGGATAACATCCCCAATAATGCGTACTTTGGTTTGTTGAGGAAATGGACTAGTGACAACGTGAACACCCACAATTCCTAGTAGATACCCAGCCCATATAAATGCTAAGGTTTTCCCAAGATAGTGCATCGAGGAAGAATAGTAATGACTTAGAGCAAACCCTACTAGAACAATACCAGATCCAATGATTGCTATGGTCAGAACTTGGGTGTTTCCATTTTCAATTCCATGAAAATAAACTTGAAGACATATACCTAGCAGGAGAAGTAATGAAGAGAGAAGATTAAATAATTGCCACTCATGACGTATATTCAGGAAACGAAATATCTTTGTTATATGCTCCATTTTCGACTTTCAATCTGAAAAAAATAAAGATATGCATATGAAAGTTAATTAATACGATTCGAACACATTAAATAAAGAAATATTAGATAGAATATGCAAACTTAGGTATTACAAATCAGCTAATTTGAATTATGTATATAAATTCTGAGAAAATAAAAAAATAGGTTTCAAAGGAAATTAAAAAAAAATTATATCTAGAATTTTTAAAGTCATTTTTCTGAGAAAAAGTTTAAAGTAAATGATAAGATTACTAAAAATTTTGAGTAAGTATTTTAATTGGTGTAATATCTGCACAACATCATTAAAAAAATGTAATTGTTGTCCAATATCTTCTTTAACTTGTAATAATGTAGCAATGTGTAATGATGTGTACTTTTTGCATTCCCTCTTATCAATGAATTTATTTGTGTCATAATTAATTCACCATTGTACAAAATACTTTAAGTTTAACAAACATGTATATGTATAAATATATTTTCACAAATTATTATTAACATGCACATATTGCACACATACAAAAAAGCTACTTGTCTCACTATCACTGGATAACTCAAAATATCTAAAAATTCTACCATGGCAGCCAACAAAGTAGGTTGACCTTCATTATCTGAATCCCATTCAGTCATCTACTTAAAATTAATCCTAAATGTATAACTTGGACTCCAATGATTTAACAGTAAGCAGGATTCATAGTATTTCTCAGTACTATTTTCCCTCACAATATTCCACTTTCCCTGACAATTCACTACCAATTTCCCTGACATATTTCTAACTTTTATATTTTTCTATAGAAAATGAATAAAAACAATGGGTAAACAAACATGTAACTATTTTGAATAAATTTCAATAAAAAAATGATTGTGTACAATATGCAGTAATACAGGTTATGGGTACAAAATGATTGTGTACAATATGCAGTAATATAGGTTATGTGTACAAAATGATTGTGTACAGTATGCAGTAATATAGGTTATTGGTACAAAATGATTGTGTACAGTATGCAGTAATATATGTTATGGGTACAAAATGATTGTGTACAATATGCAGTAATATAGGTTATGGGTACAAAATGATTGTGTACAATATGCAGTAATACAGGTTATGGGTACAAAATGATTGTGTGAGCAATCAAAGTGTCACTTGCGAGCAGCGCAAAAAACTTTTGAGTTTATTTTTCATAGTATAGTAAACAAATATTACTCATTGCATTGCACCTATAATATAAAAGAGACAGTCATAGACACCTGATGCACACATAGTAAACATTTAACTATCCACACTGACAAGCATTTAAAAAATTTTCTTGTCCATTAGAAAATTTACCTGTCCAGGGCCAATCAGACTGCCCTTTTTTAAAAACTGAAAGCAATTACTGATCCTTTTCCAGTTTCCATGATCCCACAGCCCACAATGTAGATGAAAAACCAAAGTTTTCTGAGTTCAATGTAAAAAAACAAGTGTTTAGATAAAACAGTGGAAGCATTTATGTCAGTTGTATTTAGTTTGATACACATTTCTATGGGTTTAGAGGTATCTATAGACATCTGCTTTAATTTCTTTATTTTATTTTTTAAATAATACTAAATTTATTAATATTTTAATTCATGACATGTTGCATCAGGTTGGCAAATAATATTTTTGTATCCAATCATTCAAATGGTTTGCAAACCATATGTACCATTGATGAATAATTGGTAATTATACAACTATATTTGTCATATTTTCTGTATGTGAATAAAAATGCTGTTGGGGAATTCATAATTTATGAACTGTACAGTCATGTGTGTACTGTTAGAGAATTTTATTTCTATATAATCAGTTATCAATGATGGTATTGTTTTCATAATATTCTAGCTGTACTTATTCTAGGGCTTTTAATACTCTTGACATGCTTATGAAAAGTTCATGTTTTGTTTAAATGATATATACATATTCTAAAAAACTTAAAATTTTTTTATTTGCTTACCATATGTATGCAAACTGTATAATAACTACTGTTGATTTCAACCATATGAATGATTTGTGAATGTTAAGTATGGTTGGAATTCATAGGGTTTGTGAACCATATGAATTCACCAACTGGATGCAACATGTATAATGAAGTTGTTTAGAGAAATTAACATTATAGTTAAAGAAAACCACTAAATTTTTTTGTAGTTTTCTACTTTTATAAATTTCTGAACTCAGAATTGGTTTGAAGTTTTTAACTGGTTGCCAACATAGCTTAGGAGGATGTATCTAGCAAACATTGAGGAATGTTATATATTTAAAAATATAAAAAGGCTAAAAATAAAGTACAAAAAGACATGAAATGCAGGCTGGCACATACTGTATATATATATATGTGTATGAAAATCAATCACTGACTATTTTAATTAATAAAATTTTATTGTTCACATATGGAAACCACTTGTAAAAATGCTCTGCTTGGGATCTATAAATATACATACCATATCATAATACATATAATGTAATTACTGCATACTTTTAGTGTTAATTTACACATGACATACCTATGCATAAATATTATATTTTGTATATGCTTATTATGTACTTTGTATGCATATAAATCATGCTTACTCAGTTTCAGAGAAAACCAAAATTCATTTAACATATTTCTCCATATTAGATTATTTATAAAGGCTGTGCATATTTCCATAAATTGATAGAAACAGAAAAAAGTTTAGTTCCAAAATTAGGAATTTATAATACTGACAGTGAATGGTTAAATAGGACTTCAATTGTTTACAATAAAAGCACTGCTAGTCTAGCAGCAAGTCAGCAGCAAGATTTTTTCTATGGCTGTTAAAACGAGATCTCATCCATGACAAGCCCAATTTTATATATAACCAAATAGCAAATGGTCAAAATCTCGTCCATGACAATTCCATGGAAAAAATTCATGGTCAGCAGTATGCCTAATACTTTATAAATAGAATATTTCAGTGTATTATGAATATGCATAACTCACTTATCAATAAATGTAATTACTCCTTATAATATGATTATATTTCTAATATTTCATATATAGGTATAATAAAAAAACTATCCGAGCATGTAAAAAATATCAATACAACAAATGACAAACCCTACGCAACACACAATATCTACTTTTTAATGTTTAACAAAAACATAAAAAAGAAAAAGTGTATTAATTTAGATATAAATTTAAATATTTAGAAAAATGTTTAATCTGTTAAAAAATTAATTTATAATACCCATATGATATTTGTATGTTATTTTTGATTAAATAATAGTAAATACCGTTTTTAGTTTATTCCCTGATTTAATTATTTAATTATTCTAATAAATTTATATATATCTCTGAAATATATTTTAATAATTTTATAAACAAACATCACCAATATATATGGTATTGTATTTAAATCTACTTTTTAAGGGCATTATTGCAGAGAATCTAAAGACGCGTAAGCCCTTAAGAATTTTTACAGTTGTCTCAAAAGCTAGATTCTTTTGATATTGTGACACAAATATTATAATTTTTTCAGTAATTGATCTTATATATCTTTGAAAATATTCAAATTGATTGATGATATTATAATTTTGTGGTGATTTACATTTTATTTACATATTATTCTTATAAATAAGAATATTTTTTTAATAAACTGAGATTAAAATAAAAGTTATAATTATAATAATTATAATAAGTAGAAAATTATAAATAAAAATGCCAACCACATATTAATACTAGTCGAGAAATAAATATATTTTTGCAACTATTAACAGAAGAAGTAGAAGATGACATTAATCAAGTTTCAGGATTAAAGTGTAGGCCGTACCAACAATATTCAGCTTTTATTGATATTATGTTCGATGAAAGGAAATATCCAGATATTGAGCAAACTTTAATTGAAGAAACGAATTCAGCAAAAGGGCATATCAATAAATGCTTAAAATTTTTGTAATAATAATTTATATATCGGATATTTATTGCTGTTATTCATTACTTCGAATTCATAATTGTTGGTATATATTATATCAATTGTATTGATTGTTACACCATTTGGTTCCCATCAAAAAAATCTACAAGTCAGAGCAATTTATGCAATTTCTGCATATAATGAAGTTCTATCTTGTATAGCTCACTTGCAAATTTTCGGGGAATCAGTTGATGCATAGTTAAAAGTGATATATACCGACTAGTAAGCTGAAAGAATGGCCGAAAAGTTGTCTATCAAACATAACTAAGCCAGATGAATTATTCAACGCAAATATCATCACTTGCCATGCAATGATGAACATACACCGTGGCCGTCCAGTAATTTTTTATAGGGTTGTTAAACAATTCCGCCTTCAACTTCCAAAAGGAATTTAAAATGAAGAATCGCTTCTTATACTTGACGAAAGACATTAAAAGAATTTAACCCTCTCAACACACATAACTTTTACATTAATTATCTTTAAACACTATAAGTTTAATAATACTATATAATTGTTTTTTTTTACTATTTTGTGAATGATAAATTTTTTCTTCATTATAATCGCATATAATGCCATCTCTTATTAATTCAACTAATATTTGTTGATATATTATTTAATTATAATTAACGCTTCAAATTAAAACAATAAAAAAATTATATATATTTTCAAATAATATTATTTATCAAATAATAGAACAAATTTACATTAAAATTAACATACCTAAATAACATTAAAAATATGATAAATACATTGTGATGGCATAATATAAAAATGGGAGGTTAATTTGGTTCCACAACACTATCTAAAGTTTATTGCCTGAATTTTGGGTATATGTATACTTTCATCTGAGGCTAATACAAAAGTGAACAATTACAGTAATAACTCTAAATGAAGGTATATACGTATACCGAAAATTCAGCAATAAACCTTATGCTGTGGAACGAAATTAAAGTTCTCGTGTTAACATAAAATAGTTGAAACATAATTTGTACCGCTTCATATTGTTACATATAAACTATAAACTAATACATTTTACGTATCATTCATTATATCATTTATTACATTAACTAAATTACACATTCTCTATTATAAATTCATAATTTACGTAGAATCACTCCTATTCATTTCTCGTAAAATATTTGATTGACGAGGAGCTATCGTTTTATCGCCTTTTATTTGGATCCATTTACTTTTAAAGTATAAATAAAAACCAATGGCTGCGGTACAGAAGCATATAGCAAGCGGAGTACCCCACAATATCAAAAACAAATACTTCCCCGTTATTGTCTTACCTATAAAGACACTGTTGTAACATATATCGGGCATCCAGATCATTTTATTGTTCTCGGCTACACACGTTATTTTTAGGAGAAGTGGGTAACCTTCCACTTCACACTGTATTTGTTCCCCTTTGAAAAAATAATTTTTCTCTAACTTGTCTGTTTGGATCAGTTCTGCTTTTAACCCAATTCCACGGCAGGAGTCAATAACAGTTTCACAATTCTCACAAGAAAGTCCTGTAACGCAGGGTGTTTCATAAGTCACGCAACATAGGAGATATTTATTGACAGGATAATTAAATACAACAATGAACATCATGAAAGGCTCAATAAATGATAAAGACAAAAATATTGCTTTCAAAATCAATATATTTCTCTTAATCCAATTTTCAAAATTTAAATAATCTTTTCCTAGTCATGAAATTCAAAAAAACTATAATTTTGTTTAGTAAAGTAAAACATATTGTATTAACACTAGAGAGTAATTTTTATTCAGTTGTCTTTTTGCATAGTATTAAAAAATTAACTATATTTCATTTATTGTGACCTATAGAAATAGAATTAGTTACTCACTGGAATACAATTCACCAGGTGCGCAGCCAATTTCGATGAATTTCAACACAAAAATAAAAGAATTCACAAATTTGAAAAATTTGCACGATAATCCAAACCATAAAGTCATTTTTAATAAATTATTTAAAATAAGGCATGCACTAACTAAACACAGATTAATTAATCTTTTAATTATTGTCTATATTGGTAATTAAATTTTTTTATAAAATATAATTTGAATTCAACAAACAAATTATTATAGCATTAGTAAATTTACTTTATTGATTATTATTATCCACCTCTCATATCTATGGCGCATTGAAAACTGGAATCCAATATTCATGGAATTATGGTCGCAGAGATATTCAAATTTATATTTTAAATTAAAAAAATCAATAAATAAGGCTAATTATTTTTTTAGTGTAAATTTTGATTCTATTATCTTTTGTTTTTCACCTATTATAACAGATGACAATTAAGTTTCAAACAATAATGGACGTCAGAGTAATTGTTTAGATACTAAATATTGGGAAATTGTTATTGGAAAGTTATATTCCAAGAAAAGGAAGGTAATTGCACTTGACATAATACAGAAATAAGTACGAAAAACACCACAATAGAACTTGCAGCCGCAACGAACCATCTTATTTCCGTTTCCGAGACTGGTTTGAAAAAAATAACCAAGCACGCTATATTGGGATACTTTGATACTTTAGATCGAAAATAACTGCTTTAAGATGCATTTTGGATCATGTATATAAAATATTACCAGTAGATAGAAACATGTGTATAAAGTATCTTAATATATATATAATTTTTTACTGATTTATTTTCCCATGTCACTACTAAGAGAAAGGTAGTCATACATATTCTTCGTGATAAGTTGGACATTATGGTTGAACGATTAAGAAGTTACACTAGTAAAAGATGTCTCGTATGGTTCACAAAAATAATATAATCTGAAAAGTGTTAAATATATTGTTTATTTTAAGATTTAATCTGTGGATTGAACAATGAATTTAATCGTACGCATAAATAGAATATAACAGTAATACTTTTTTTAAAAAATAACAATTTAATTAAAGAAAACCAAAAGGATTAAATGGGATTTGATTTTAATGATTCTCTAAAGAAATGGATAATTCTGTATTTATAATGCAGAAGGCAAAACCTTTTTTAAGTTAATAAATGTAAAGTACTCAATTCCTATTGTGATGCATAAAAAATAATTATACTGGGTATACTTATACTTAGTAATATTAGGTAAAAACTCTGAAATACATGATTGGATTATATCACATAATAACTTTTTGTGATAGAAAATTTTCATCTTACATTCACATTTATATATTTATTTATTCATTTTAACACAATCAACTTTAATGGACGTAATGGTCTATATAGTGGTTATAGAGATTACATTATTATTATCAGTGCATATATATTGCTTAGAGATGACAATATTTTCTTCTAGGTACACTTTAATATTAAACATGTATTAAAAAATTAAAAAACATGGTTTATTCTTTTTATGCTGCTCTTTAGTTGTGAATTTAAAAAAAGGCAGAATTCCTATTTAGAATAAATGACACAATTTATAAATTATAAGGGCCTTTATCAAAAAAGTCTATTTTTCACAGTTTTGTATAAGTATCAAATTAGTCACAATTCCTCAATAAAATAGTGTACAAAACATTTTCTTTTATGTGATTATGATTGTAAACAATGTTTTCCAAGGGTATGATACAATAGTATGTTCACTACATTTTATTAGCTTGTGTTGTAATAGAATTTAGTTATGCATGGAATGCTTCAATTAGTATATAACATAGTATGTAATAATAAATAATTTTGAGTTATATTCTTCTTAGTCGTTCATATTCGATTATGTATATAAACATCTATTTATTGTAATTTTTTATTACGAATTTATTTTTATTTATAAAATAATTTGTAATCATTAAATTTGTCTTTGGTCATTTTATACTACTGTTAGTAATATAGCAATATCTACATTATTGCCCAGAAAATATTATAGATATTAGTATTATGCTTAAATATTTATGGCGGAAATTTTAGGGCGATAAT